>JAZHYW010067252.1:0-201106 GCA_037355805.1 Ixodes ricinus | reverse complement strand
TGTCCTAAAACTGTTTTTGCATTTTGAAAATATTATTGCTTTTAGCTCAGTTGAGTCGTTATCATATATATTGTAAAACGGTATTTTGTAAACTAGATTTCAGGGTATATGGCGAGAACGTGTTCATTTCATGATTTTATGCACTGTAATTAATTCTTAAGTTCAAGAGGCACAGCAGGAGCCTACTTTTAATACTGCCGCGCAAAGTTTTAGCATTAACGGGTATTTTAGGCGATCTCCAAACTGATAACCTTTTGCTCCAGGTAAAACATAAGCAACTGAGGTAAAAAAAATATATGCTGAGTGTTAATCTAGCTTTCTTTTACTGTTTGATTCAAATTAAATAACGTAATTTATTTTTCTACCTGAAAATAGAAGTGGATTCTACGAATGATAAAAAGCTATATACTCGTTTCACTGTTGAAATAGTGCCTATTACCAAAGAAACGCGGAAAATATATTCTCAGTTTTGCGGTTCAAACCGGTTCGAACCGGTTCAAACCGTTATTTTTTGCTCCCCGGAACTGAACCGGAGCTGAGACCGAAATCTGTGAACCTGAACCGGAACCGAACCGATAAAAATTTCGGTTCGACACCCTGGTCTCTGGGCGGTGTGTCTGAAATGATCTCGGCATACTCAGTCAGGAAGAAAGCAAACACATGACAAATATTTTGGCCATTAGCAACCGTCAAATGCGCTTTGAATAATTTCGTTCATTTGGCGCACCGCATAGGTGTTCACGCCCGTCCGGCGCACTTCGGGTGAACGGTGCGACATTCTTCACACAAGTGCTCGACTTTTGCTTTCTTAAAAAGGTTTGTATGTCCGAATGTGCCTATATGACTGCAGGATAACTTCATGCGCATGCGCGATGCTGAATATTAGTGGAATGCAAGCGGGTGGGGACTTCGCTTCGTGAAGTGCTGCGGGTCAGTACAGATAAGAGACAAGAAGTGTGCTCAAATTGAGCTTTTCAGTGGCGCCTTCGAGTTTTACCTCCCGTACTCAGGCGTATTAAGAAAAACAGTAATTGCAAAAAGTTGTATTTCGTATTTGGACACACAAAACAAACACACTTCCTGACCAGCAACACTAATGTAAATGTGCGAGCTCGATGTATGCATTGTCATCGGTTGTTACAGCTTGTTGACTCGTAAACAAGCAAGATCCCCGAGCTTCGCAGCGTCGAGATTCCCAGCACTGGCTCGTTCACATACCTCGAAACGCTAACAGAAAGGCTAGAGTGCAAAAATACAACAAGCATGTGTTAAAACAAGTTATACTTCTCGGGCTTGTGCTAAAGCTTCCGAGGTCTGGGCATTTAGGTTAGTTTAGAGACCAAAAATGACACTCCCGGGAGCAGAAAACATGAGAGATGTCGACGTGTCGATCAAAACCGAAACTTTGTGCCACTCTCCTCCCTGGCCAACTAGTTCCCAGAGTGCAACGCGCGCCGTGTTGCATGCAGGGGTTTATGGAAGTAGTCGATTGGCCCCACAGGCGCGTAGCTCCCAACGCGCGGTCAGCTTAGGGGCAAACGGAGTAGAGAGCGGCACAGTAGGGAGTTTTAGCGAGTCGTTTTTCAAGCACACGGTTCCGAAATCACGAACAGTACAGCTGGTCCGTTCCGTGAAACCGTACGTGAAATTTGACATACTTTAGCGAATCGTGAGAGTTGCGCGACCGTGTAAACGATGATGATGATAGTGCTTAACGGTGGCGCTGCGTCTTCTAGTGAACATGTGAAACATTCTGCAACGTATAAGTCCATGGCGGACACCGTGGTGGCGGCTTGTGTTTCCGGCGTACGACTGATGTAAACAAGACGGCCGATGTAACATTTGCCGGTCGGAATCTCAAGAACTGCGAAGCTAGATGGAGTAAAAAGTATATAAACGACCGTAAAGGTATGTGGTGTGTCTCCGTCATCCTGAACTTGAACGATCGTTCACGTTGTGTGCCGTCGAACCAAATCATTTCGTCTGCTCGCGGTCGCCCCGGCAGCTAGTCTGCCCGCAGATCGCAAAAATTTACTAGCATGCGTAGATTACAGCATTCACGATCGCTTACCATTGTAAGCAGTCCTCGAAATGATTTGGTTCAACCTCTCAAATGAAGCAGACTAACAGGACGGCAAATCTCCTCCCCGCTGTCTTAAGCCTAACGCTCGGCTGGGTCGGCGAAGGCAGCCGCCGAACCGAGCGCCATCTTTTTTTACCCGAGTCGTGAACGGTGCTGGCTGCGTTGCGGTGACCATAGAGTTATTACAATAAACGCTAGAGGCTCAGCTGGCGCTAGTGTCTACGGGACTTCCGGTTGCAAATTGAAGCAGACAGCATGCAGTCTGCATTTCCAGCCTCCCTGTGTATTCCTATGGGAAAACGCGCGTAAATTTTGTCTCTTCGCCGGAAAATAACATGAATAACTTTTGTCATATCGGTTGTAACGGATAGTATGTACCTTTATTGGTATTGTGAAAGTGTAATTGCTTTAGTTACAGCATTTTTCTTTACCATGCTGAGCGATGTTAAACTTCGCTCTATTTCAGGCCCAAACCCCTGTTTCCAGGAAGGTACGTGAAAACGAGCGACGGTTCTAAGCAAACTAACGATCGAAAGGAATGTAGTGTGTGTTCAGGTTCGCTAGCATTTCGGTGGTGCTTATATATTGCTAATATGCCCGTCCTGTCATTGGATGAAAATGACTCCGTCGTGCGCATCTTTACGATCGGTTAAAGAAACATTCGAACGCAAAAATAAAGCACGTGAGCTACGAAAGGTATGTCTTTTTATTATTTCCCATGTCGGGCAGTTTTTATCGGGCACCTGCTCTCTGGCTCCCCTTATTTGCAAAGACTCGGAGCGTGCGGGTGATGCTTTGAACCATTTGAACCCAGAACAAGCATCTTCGCAGTACCTATTTATTGCAAATCTGACTATATTACGTGACTTTCAATTTATTTTGATCGTCTGCAAGCACAAGGAGTTACTTATCCAGTGTTACTGCGTAGTTCTTGCCGTCTTTCTCGGTTTTCTACATGTCCTTCGTTCGTTTGGCACGTATATCCCCCATGTTGGAAAGCGTCGACGCCGTGTTCGCGCTAACAGTGTCCGACAGTGCACAAAAATACACGTACGAAGCCGTTTTAGCACCGTTTTTAATGCGATGAATTTGAAAGAAAACGCCGTAACTGACCATTTATTTCGTCTGCGTGACTGAGAAATGTTCCAATGTGCCTAGTACGTACAAATTATTCGTGATATTTGCTCTTATAATCGAGCGCAGAGAGAAAATGCACTCGCTTTTTCCCATAGGAATACATTACCGGAAGTCAAATTTAGACTGCTTGCTGTCTGCTTCAAAATGCAACAGGACACTAGCGCCAGCTGAGCCTCTAGCGTTTATTGTAATAACTCTATGGCGGTGACGACTCCAGCGGCCGGAATGGGCGAAACGAACGAGAAGAGCCTCCCGACGTCCCGAACGACTCGCGCGCGCATGCGCAGTGGCGTCGCCGATGCATTGGAGGGCGAACCGTTCGTGTGGAAGCGACCTGCTAAAACTCCCTAGTGTCTCTCATGTATGACGGGCCTCGCCAAACTAGTTTCCTTTCCCTCCGCTGCCATTGCGGGATCATTGTGGTCTGGTTTTAAACAAAGGCGACTGCGCTTCCACATCAATCCAAAGGTTGATCAAACTTCGTCGGAAGAAGAGAATGCAAACAAGTTTGGTGCGAGAATTTGACACCCAGCAAAAGTGTAGCAGCGACTTCAAATCCCAATCAACGCAACTAAATAACACACAGACGCAAAAACCGGTTTCTTGCTATGTTTTGCAAACGCACTGAGGCAACAGCAGGGGCGCTGCACGCAGACTACACACAATTCTGAATGGTGGTGCATTCTGCACCACCAGTCAAAACACCAGCAAAGGAGCAAAGGTTACAATGTCAGATGATGTCGCAAACGTTTCCCGCTAAGTGTAGCTCGGAAATTGTACGGTCGGGCTACATCGTAGTCACGTGACTTTCTGACGTCGCATAACTGGTGATTCCACATGCCTCGACGTGACTGTCACGTGACGTTAAAAAACTTCTCCGCCAAACAAAGCGGAGAAATATTCCCGCCAAATTTAACGGGAAGTGCCTTGTGTCAGGTGATATCCCGTGGAGCGTTTCCCCGCTAAGTATAGTTGACGAGTTTCGTCGGTAAATTAAGGGAAGAAGATCATCCGCAAATAACGCTTCCCTTTTTAAATGTGTCGTAAGTCTTTGAGCTAAATTTAGCAAGAAAATTCTGTAATAAATTTAGCGAAGCAACTTTGTACTAAATTTAACGGGAAAATGCTTCGTCACTGGTCGCACTGTCACGTCACATCACACCGTGATTTCCCGCTAAATTTAGCGGGAACTGTTTCCTGCCGGCGGGCCACACCATCCTCTGTCACACACCAGATAAGCTGCCAAACATCGCCACTAACGGCTCTCGCCTTGAACGAAACAACATAGCTTTTTGCAGTAGCAAGCCGGCATACAGGCTTCTGTGGTCCCGCGTGTCCTGGCGAGGCGCGACGGGACGAACACACGTACGGCGCTCTTTGCGTAGATGGGTTTGTGCCGGCCTGTTGCTTCTGTGTTGGTTTTAAAGCGCTCGCTTCTCAGTAGCGCGAACGCGTACGTTGTTTGGCCCCTCGTCCAACCTCGCAGACATAGACGTTATTAGCCCTTTTTTTATTTGTTTCTTACTTTTGTAACAGGCCTATAGAAATTGCGTGTTGTTCAGCCTCTCCGCACTCGTGTTTTCTGGCTATTGTCCCGCACAGCGTTGGACGAAAACTCAACGTAAAAAAACGCGTAACAAGTTTTTTTTTTTTTTTTTTGCGGACCTTGTTTTGAGTGCAGTTCATTCTTTAGATTGGTGAAAATACACATTTTATCGCTGAATTCGGGGCGTATTTATCTTCAGAATTACTACTGTCAAGGTGCTATTGCACCTTGACAGTAGTAATTACGAGATAGCACAGAACGTCCTGGGCATTAGTAGACTTCAAGACAAAAAAATATTATATTTTAATTCCCGAAGAACAACAACGCAACTATACTTCATATCAGTGTTGCGGAATCGCCACTCCGGAATTGGAATGAATCCGGATCATTCCGCACTTTCGCGGCCTCGGAATGGAATGGGAATGGATATGGCGGCATGCGCTGAGGGGAATGGAATCGGAATGAAGTTAGACGCCTTTTGCCCGAAATGGAGTGGGAATGGAGCGGGCTTGGTTGTCGTGCGAGCTGTATCGATTTCCATTTAGGGCTTACGGACTAATGGCGCAATTCATTAGCGCATGGTAAGTGGCTCTTGAAACAGCATACATTGCACTGGTGATGACTGACGCCTTCGATGGTCTCAGTAGCTTATTCTCATTCGAGGATGGAATTGGCGCCTCCTCAGCGAAGCAATAAAACTGAATCGTTGTAGACGGTCAAGGTGTCGTTCTTGGCTACGCGAGATGCGACAAAGCGGCTGTTGTAATCATGCGCGATTAGCATGTAGCTTTTAACCAGTGTGTCGAGCCGAACTGAAAACCGGAGTGAAACCGTTATTTTTAACTGAAACGGAACAAAACTCTAACTGAAATCAAGCATTTGATATTGAACCCTAACTGGAACGGAACCTTAACCTCATGTGGCGGTTACCGATTCATTGGAAACGGTTCGGCGTAATGAAATGTGAGCTGGGCCTTCCTGCGGGTGGCGGCGCGAAGTCAATTAAATATATATGCGCGACGGTGACGTCAGCGGCTCAGTTTGGACTAAACAAACGGCAGCGACGACATAGAGACAGCTCAATAATGATGCAACAAATAAGTATATTTCAAGCCTATGCACTGCACAAATTGGCATCGGCGAGTCGGCGTGAAGGCGTATACTTGTAGACTCTGCTTCACCTTACGATGGACCTCAAAGGACGCTACGAGCCACAGGAGCCAATTCATAGCTCGGAGGGCGTCACGTGTCCTTCCGGTTGGGCGGAGCGACGCAGGGAGCGCGAAGTCACGAGACAAGCTACGAACTACAGAATTGGCCTGTGTAGCTTGTAGCGTCCATCGCGGTACGTCGTAGAGTGAAACTACGAATTACTGTCTATGCCGAGAGGCTAAAGAGCTATTAATTCTTTGTGTGCACGTCGTGTGTGTGTGTGTTTCTTTTCTTGCTTATAAATAGTATTCCTCGAGGAAAACTAAGCAAACAGTTGAAAATAAGAACAAAATGTTTACGGTTGTCTGCGCGTTTGTTCCGCGGTGACGAAATCTGGAGGCGCCAAGAGTGCGAAGCAGTGACGAGCACGACACTGCGGCGCCGGTCGCCGGAACGCCAGTCACCCACAGCCCTGGACACTGCTTCAAGTAATTTCGTGCGTGCGTGTGTGTGTCTGTGTGTGTGTGCGTGCGTTTTGTGGAAACAGCAAGTCGCCCATTGTATTTGTGTCTTTTTTGTTTTAATCGTCTTTTCGACGGGCCTTTGCTGTCTTTCTCCTTTTCAACTCAGTCGTTCGAGCAAGTCGTTCGGGCGTGCGGTGTGGGTGACGTTTCCATCTGGGTGAGCATCGTACCGGCGTGTGGTCGTGTATCAGTACTGCGTCATATCCGTTAATGACCCTACGCTAGGAGTCACACTGCACCGGATAATTATTTCATCGACAGTGGGTAACAATGCTGCCACAGGCAGACTAAACCTCATGGTGTCTAAATACTTTCTCGACGAATTTGTTTTTTTAGGTAGTTTGCGAGTATGGGGCGTGCTACCGTTACGCTGTCACTGTGCGTGCTGGCTGATTGACTTTACATCTGAGTACACTAGACTTTGATACTGTTTCCAAGTACCTATGACCACGTAATTTTCATTGAAAGTTGTTAGCGTTAAAAATTCAAGATCACAAAACGAAATAGGGCATAGATTTGTTTTGCTGTCCTCGTTTTCTCAACACGGCTTCTGATGACCTTTTTTCTTTAATGCAGATGACGCCGTGTTTAACTAGCTTTTTCTACTTTACGACCGGGAGCTGTGGACATTTTTATTTAAGAACCGGTTTAAACTAGTTCGCGCTTGGTGGGACCGGTAACCGAACCGCTACTTCAAAAGCATCACTGAACCAAAACCGAACTGGAACAAAATTGAATGCGACTGAACCCGATTCGAATCAGTAAAAATTACCGGTTCGACTTCTGCTTTTAACCCAGCCGATCTTGTATATGCGTGGAATACAAATAGAGAATTGAATTGCATATGGTAAGAAATTGCAAGAATCGTCAGTTACCGTAAACGTTTACGTATTAAGGCAGGTTCTATAATATGCTGCTACAACCCCTTGTGTTGGCACCCTGTACCGATTTCATGTTGTCAACGGTTTTTAGTTCTTGCCAGAGTGCGTGGAGATTTCAGGCGGTTATACGCGGCGTCGCTTCTAACAGCGCACTAGCGGTGCTGTTGTGCAAGTATTCGAAGCGGAGAGCAAGTTAGGTTCTTCTTTCGTCACGCACGAATTGACATTTTTTAAGGCCTCATAAAACCAACAACAGGCTAACCATGTATCTTTGGAAGATATACGGTTCGTTTGTGAAAATAATGGCTGGTTTTAAGTTTTGGTGTCGATTGCGACTCGCAAGGCCTTTACGCTTAATCGCGCGATCGATGACTGCAGTGACACCAAGTGCCGCGAAGCACTTATGTGCGACCACCCTTTGGCTTAGAATTACTGCTTTGAGGAAGCGTTTGCATACTTTTGTAGTCGTCTCCGCGTTTGATAGCGTCAGAAGCTTTATGTTGCTTTTTTACAGTAATCCCGTGTGGCTGTCAGCTAGCCATTTCTCACATTTAGGGATTATAGGAATGATATCGTGGAGTTCAGCCGTTCCAGGAGTGGGAATGGGCCCATTGTTTTCGTACTGAGGAGTTGAAAAGAATGGAGTTGTTGGAAGCTCTAATTTCCCGGAATGGAATTGGAATGGAAGGGGGGGGGTGCCCATTCCGCAACAGTGCTTCATGTCGTGGTAAAAGAGAAACAAACTGCACGAGCAGTACGTCTTTAGGCTATGAGTTCAAATAATTCGCGTTGCTTATCTTTGTCCCTACTCAAACAGGTGTACCATCTGTTTATCAAATGTCTGACGGCACGAGTCAAAAATATCAGGTTCTTCGAAGTAACAATTACAACTAATCGAAAAGGTGGGTTGAGTCGACTAAGATTAATAGCAGCCTAAAATGTCTATTTGAGCCGGGTAGACACCCACGGAACCCTGATACACACTTCAGACAAGAGACCCGGAGAATCAATCAAACCATACAAAGTTTTGAAGAGGAACAACAAGTCTGCTTTCTCCCGACAATGATGCAAAGTAACTTAGTTTTCGTGCATCACCACGGCCTCATAGTTCTGGTGATTCTTGTTTTCATTCAAATAACGATATTTAAACACAGAGATACATTTTTTTTGCACAGGTTCTATTTTTAAGGGGTTAGTTTTGCAGATGCCGTCCCACGCAACCGACCCGTATTATAACTGGGAACGACTCAATGAACAATAAAGTGCAAGGAATGTGCAGATGATTCGCTTGTTAGGCGACATCCGACTCCAAGAGTTCTCAAAGGGCCCCAACTATTCTGTTTACGTGGTCGTCAAATCGTAGGTTTGAATCAAATGTAACGCCGAGATCCCTTATACCACTCACACGAGTCAATAAACCCCATGAATACGATACGCGACACAGACGTTCTGAGTTTTTCGAGAAAACGTCATTACTTTAGTTTTCGAACGATTTAGGGAAAGCCCGTTTGCTGTGCATCAATCATTGACTTGAATAATATTAAAAATATTAATACAATAATAATAATAATAATAATAATAATAATAACTTATTCAACAGGAAACCAGTAACACAATACGAATACGGGTCTGTCAAAGTCATAGGAAGCTTGTGGGACATTACCCGGCAAGTCGAGCGACGATACACTGAGCGTTTTATACAGGAAAACCACGCAATAAAACAACAAAGTCAGAGGATGTAGGAAACATTTTAGCGACAGCAGCGTTATTAGGCTAAATTATTTAACATGCTTTTTAATTGTTTCTTCGTGCTGGCTGTGTTGACGTGCTCTGGAAGGTTGTTGAAGATGAAGGGCACGTAATATGATCCAACTCTTTTCCGTAACGCGTAGTACAACGAGGGGGGGATTATAAAACGCGATTTGTAACGAAGGTTCCTGTGGTTCTTAATAATAATAATTATGATAATCCTTTCCAGCACTCATTACCTATAGTCATTGACATTGGTCAAGGACGAAGTGGAAGCTCCTCCCTCCTCTTTCCACTTCAGCCGAGCGAA
Organism: Ixodes ricinus; assembly: GCA_037355805.1. Classification (NCBI taxonomy): domain Eukaryota; kingdom Metazoa; phylum Arthropoda; class Arachnida; order Ixodida; family Ixodidae; genus Ixodes; species Ixodes ricinus. The sequence continues at coordinate 191,724 of JAZHYW010067252.1, read as the reverse complement.
CGGTGGAGAGGAGGGTCGCCTCCTCTCCACCGTTAGTTCCACTAAAATGGAAACGCGTGGGCGGAGCTTCTACTTCATTCTTGAACTGTCACCGACTATAGACCCAAAATGCTCAGTCATTGGACTGTAGAAACATATGCGACGTTTCAAATATTGCGCAGAGGAGTACTATTGCGCAGGTTCAGAACCTGTTCCATCCACAGTCGAGAAGACAAAGGTGAAAGTGCGTTGAAACCGATTATAGTGCAATGAGCGAAAACAAATTGAGACTCTGTGTGTCGTCTTGTCCTTCGTCTTTTCTTCAGTTCGGTGGTCTGTGTAAAATTATGTTAAACCTTCACCAGCTCGTTTGCGTCCTAACCTTTTATTCCGTGATTTCGCTCAATACCGCTAAACCCCGATAATTGAGCCTGCGGGCCCGTTTTTCGCGTAATTCGAAGAAACCCCGAAAAACCCGGAATGAGAGCTGTCCTGGAATAACAAAAAAACAATACTTATGGGAATACATCTTTGACAGCAGATTTGTTTTGTGCTAATCCGGAACAGAGTCCCCTGTGCATGTGGTCCAAACTATATCTGATGACTTAAAAATTACACTTGCATGACTATTGTACATACGCAATATTTCAAAGGCAATCCGACCTTGCGCTGACTAAACACGAGCGTCTAATTTGTTCTGGTTTTTATACATTCGCCCGGGACATGGGAAGTGACTTTTGGGGATCCATCCCATCGAACCTTTTCTTACACATGGTTCACCTGCCATTTCTCTATCCAATATATTTCTTTCTTTTATTTTTTCAAATAAGCAATGCACTTTGCCTTTAGCAAGTTAATGTCTCTCAGAAGGTTGCTTATCGCAACCTGGTGATTCATTGTTATCGTAGCGGAATTGCCACAAAAACAACAACAACAACAACGACAACAAATGCAACACTAAACGGAACCAGATAAAAAAACACACACACAAGAAGTTTCAAAAGCAAAACAAGATGTCATAAAGTTTATTTTAATGGCACGAACTAATTATGCATTGGAGGGTGCTTCGGTTTGAGGACAATTTATAGGCGTTATTGTGGCGACGGGTGAATTCACACAATCGGAAGAAGGTGAGTAGTCCCAGGTTTATAAGTTTTTGTCCTGAACCCCTGAAGGAAAAGATGGCCATAAATTCACGTTAGCTGTTAAGGAACTTCACAGGACATTGCTGCGGTTGCTAAGTACTATTTGTCCTCGTAACCTACATATTCACCTTCAGATGTTAGTAGGTGAGCAAAAACGCGGTGTTCTGCACTGAGGCCAAGTTTTCTCGTGAAGGATGTAGGAAACAAGTGACGAGAACTAATTTACATAGTTTCGTGGTACGCGTTTGGTGCAATTCTGGTGAAGAAGCAGAGGACCAATGTACCATAGTCATAAGTAGCGCCCTCCGTCGTCCTTCCGTGCTGTCGCTTCATACTGTGAGAACACATTTATTTGTGAGCACTGAGAAGTAGATTGAGAAGGCTTTCAAAAGTTGATCACGATAGCAGTGACTTACCAGCAGCCTTTGAGTCACAACTGTCCGGACAGGTTTGTTTCTAGGCGTGTTTGCATTTCGCGGTGGGGTTAAATGAGCGAGCGGGAGAAGTTTTCTCTTCAGTTCCGCCACTTGTGCCTAATCTGGATTCTCCACGCGCGGAGACCACGCGACCTTCAGCTGCCAAGGCCGACGCCATCCCCATAGCACATGCGGGAGCTCTCCTCGAGAGAGCGGCGAAAGCTCGAATTATTGTTGAAGAGACGCAAGCGGAAGTGGCAGTAGGCGTAGCTATCTGGGGATATACGCTATCTCTCCTCCCTCCACTGCGCCTTAAGTGATTAATTTTTTCTTCTAATACTTGATAGGTTAATTTCTCAAGACGTAAACTTCTTGCCAAGAAACTCTGGTCCCATTGGATATGAAGAGTTCTAGGTGCAACCCCAATAAAATTAGACCGAGACCCGGTACTAATATCAAATGACGTGCCGTCGGTTTGTTCTCACTCAATTGCGTCGGCTCGATCAGAAAACTGTCTTTCTGCCCGCAGGGAAAATGTAAAAAGGGCTAGAAATTTCGGTAAACTTATTCACGGGAATCCTTTAATTATAATTTTTTCTAATTCAAATTTATGACGATAGAAGAACTCAATGTTTGTACGTGGTTGGGGTTTGTCCTCGCAATGGTAGTAGGCGGCGCGATTAAAAGGGCTCGGCCATATCCGCCCATCTAATCATTCTTCTGTTTTCATTAAGCGCAGTTTGTGCACTGGCCGCTTGGTGCCGTCTTTGTGTAGAAAAGGCCCATTGTTAGTACGGTGCTGTGTGAACCTCTACGCTAGAAAACTATAAACCCTCTTCCCCTGTCCTAATAATCCCCCCTCTAAAAAAAAAAAAAAAAAAATTAAAGCGCGTTTTTGTTTTAGTTTTTTTAGCCATCTGTTCCGCGTTTGCAGGTGAGGCTTTAGTTATGAATTCTTTTCCCTACAAAAAAGTAACCCTTACTCTTAGAGCACAGTTTCGTATAATCACGTATTTTTGCAGTTGCGGTAACGTGACTAACAACAAATAAAGGCGTGTGCTTTGACCTGTGCTCATTACTTTTGTACGTGAATTTTGATCAGCTCACGTTTTCGAGCTATAGAGATTTAGAGAACCGGCACAGGCTGCCGGTCATCTAAACCCCTGTGCCTCCTAAAGGAGGGCTCTATTCCAGATGGTGCAGAGGGGCCTCTCTTTTACATTGTGCAAAATACAACTGGGTCCATGGTATTAGAAGTATAAATTAAAATAGTGGGCGAGAAAGATCATATGTTGAACCAGAGCAGCTAACGCTGCACGAAGCCATGGAGCGGGATACATTTAATCAGCTGGTGTAGGTTTGTGTATTCATGCTATTTATGTCATAAATTTTTATTTAATTTAAAGCAACCGCTTAAAGCAGAAAGCGCGAATGTTGTTCATCTTTCAATCGCCCATGCGCGCATCACTAATATATTATGAGAATCGTACCGGCGACAACATTCTCTAGTTGGTCAAAACATTCATAAGTGCCTCTCAATGTACGTCTTACTGCCGTAGTTTCCATCTCTATGCAAATCGAAAGAAACACCCCTAAGAAACTTACTCGGCTCTTCCTTGCCCCCTTTCAAGCCAGAATGTGAATGTCCGTCAGATATGTAAACAAAGACAATAATTTGCAGATTACAGAGGACGCTTAAATGAAGAGATTCATCATAAAATAATTTGCTTATATCCCTCCCATTAATTGGGCGACACTTATTCCCTAAAACGATTGCATGAATAAACATTTGTAGCCTGCTTTGGCCATTTTTGTCGAAATTTTGAGTATGAGGAATACTACGAGTAGAGTTCAAGATATGCCAAGAAAACAAAATTGGCTAAATTTGGCGGGCAACATATCGCCCACAAAATTTAGAGTATGGTGGTCGCAACTGGTGTCGGTCGCATTTGTATGTAGTTTTTTTTTTCGTACGTAGCCTCCACTATTGCATATTTGATGTTAAAAGTTCAACTAATTGCTAAAATATGACGAAACACTCGCCTAAGGTGGGGCAAAAAAAAAGTAATGGCAAAATTAGAAAGATTTTCGTTTTCCGCTTTCCGAAGGAACATACAATTTAGTTTAATTAAATATCTCGACGAAAAATAGTGGCAGAATACATCTCCTGCGGAAAAAAAACAAAGAGAGCTCGTTTAGAGCTGAGTAGAGATCCTCAAGTAAGAGTATGTTAAACTCAAACCATGGACAGCGTTTGCAATTTAATCGCGGCGTTAAAGGTGGAAAAATATACACTTTTTTCGCGTTAAAAGAAATCTATATCGGAACAAACATAGTGTCTAAAAAAAGTGTTATTTTATTCTTCGCGTAAAATATTCAAGCATCTCCAGGACTGTTGACATCGGAGTTACGTTGAAAAATCACCCGTAGCCCTATAAACACACAGCAAAATATTGAATTTAATGGATTGAATGAATTTAACGCGTCCCCCGGGCGGGCAGTTGAACACTCTTACTTGAGGCCGTCTAGAGCGGAGAAGGAATAGCTGCGGGCATCTTGTATAAAAACCAGCAACTACGTCAGTATTCTAGTTCTAATCGGCTGAACTCGATTTGCTTTAAAGTTATAATTTATGTTTCTGAACTTGGGGCTCTCAAATGAGCTTTGAACTGGTTCGAAATTTGCGCTGAAAACAGACCTCATCGAACGTGGGATCACGAAGAAAAAATGTTTTCTAGGAAATTCGAATTATCTTGGGAGTTCTTTGCAAATTAAAATTACGAAAAGATGCAAAACATTTTTCTACGTAACACAGCACGAAAAAAAAAAACACAAAAACCTGCAATATAATTATTGGAGAGTTCGAGCGAAGCGGCCTAACCCACCGCCATTGGCGGAGGGTTAAGCTCATGGCTGCCGCACCGAGGACGTGCAGGCATTGTCGCCTCGTCGGTCTCGTCGCAAAAGCCCGTTGCATTGTCCTAACTTCAGGCTCCGAAATCAATCGGCGTCATACCAATGATCCTTGGATGTTTATACTTTGGCGTTGGCGAACCCAACGCGCGCCGGCGTCTAAAAATGTTTGTCGTCCACTTCGCCGCGCTCCGTCATAGAATTCAGCGTAATGGTATCGAAGCAGCAATTCGGGAAGAAAGTTGCACCGTAATATACCCCCCCCCTCCAAAAAAAAAAGAAAGAAAGAAGCAATAGCTGGGTATAACACGTCGGATTTGCGTTTGTTTTCTACCAAATGTCTAACAAAAGTATGCGAAAAATAAATAAAGAAATCACAATGTCGCGTCCGTCAGAGCATCCGCCGGCTGCCTTCGACGGATTTGATGCACTCGCGCTTCACAGTAGCCTTCCACGTAGATTTACGTAAAACATCGAAAGGAGCGGATGATCCCTAAATTACGCCGTTTGCGCGTTCAAAATTGTAGCGCGCTCCGAATAAACGTGCAAGACTTTAAATTTGTTTTCATTGCACACCACGTCTACGTTTGGCATTATTTTTTGTTTCTAGCGGGATATACGACTAAGACATGATCATACATGCATAGCTGGTACACTAGGTCGTCCTGAATTCTAATAAACTTTACATCTGGTACGTCACCGAGTTTCAAGTTCTGTCTGGCACCCCGCGAAAGCGCGCCCGTCTTGTTGGGCCTACGAAGCTTCTCGGCGTAGCTTGTATGGGCCGTCCACGTACAGATTCACCCGATTGAGCACGGACGTTGTGTACGCCCCAGCACAAAACAACAACAACAACAAAAAACAACAAGAAGAAAAACACGAACAAACAAACAAACAAACACGGGGGCACTATACTGAACGGCAAGAGCAGCCCACGGCACAATTCAGATTTAAATCGCAGAAATATGCCTCGCGCGCACACTCCAGGGCAGCACTCGATCAGCTCAATGTGCTGCCAGCGCTGTGCGCATGCGCACCAGGTGTCTTAACTAGTTATGCCGCTGGGAAGCGGGCATGTCTTGTTTCTTCCCTCTTGTTATTTCTCACGTGAAATATATTTTTTTAAATCTTTTTCGTGTTTCTCGCTCAATAAAAACGCTCTCTTAAAGTATTATATCATGGTATACGAAGCGAAACACGCTAATTCAGCTACATAAAAAAAAACTTGGGCTGTTTGTGTTATTAGAATATGATGTGCTAATATTTCGTGGCTATTACTTGTTTCCTGAGTAGCCCGAACCACTAATGAGGTAATAATATTATAAATAGGTCAGAAGCTCAAATGTCGTTAGAGGGCCTCTAACTCACTTTGAGAGGATGGATTCCAATCGGAAAACAATTGCGCCATGGTGACTATGATTATAAACTGAAAACTGTCTTTGTGTCTTAATAATATTTGATTGTAAGAGTTATTTCTTATTAAAACTGAATTTTAATTCGTTTTCGCGCATTAGCGAGACTAGGTTGATTACATTCTGTGATATCGTTTTCGCCTGATGTATAGAGTGTCTGTAATAACGAGACTTGAACTAAAATGGGCAGTATAAATCGGCGCCGGCACGTAGCAATCTAAACTTTTCGTCAAAAGTGTTTTTCGCAGGTCGATTTTATCTCGTAAAGTGAAAAATCCTAGCTCCCTTCCTGTACAAAGATAGGGTCGAAAAACCTGCCAGGGTGAACTACAGACGGCGACGCAGAGGACGAAGTCGAGTGACGGGGGCGTTTGGCACGCCCGTCGATGGATTGCGTCGGGAGCAGCATCGGAAGGTGTAGCCGAACAGCGAAAGAAATCAGACGAAAAGCAGGCGAAATCCGTCGGCAGCAAACGCGCTAAGCAACTCCCCTTCTTCTACTACAAGATTTGCTTTCATTTTCCGCATTGGTATTTAAACCAAAGGTAAATTGCAAGATATATTATGTTCATTTTAATTGACCGCGGTCGTCGCGAGCAATCTCTATAGGAAATAGCAATACGTGCACCAAACGCGCCCTGCCACTAGATTCGGCTATCTGCGTCGCTGTACGCCGTTGATCCTCGGAAGTTTTTGGCCCTTGTTTTTACACAGGAAGGAGTTACGCTTTGTAATTTTACAAGATAAAACGGATATGCGAAATACACTGTTGACGAAAAGTTTAAGTTGCTACGTGCAGGCAACAATTTTAATGACCCATTTTAGATCGAGCCTCATTTTTTCATTATATAAATATTTGATTATTTGATTAACATAACTGTACTCTATTCTCACGTCATTTGTCCACCAATAACTGTATTAAATACTGCATCTGTTTATTTATATTACATAGCAACGTCCCCCCCCCCCCGACGAGCAATGAAGGAGCTAGTAGTAAAGTATAAACTATAATGACCACGCAAATCACCAAAACTGTTCATTTAATACCCGTAAATGTCGCTTAAAGGGCGGTTCACACACTTGCGTTGAGTCCGGCTGAGTGCAAGGGTTGCTGTGGCAACAACTGCGTTGGCTAAAAAAAAAAGAAACAGGGTAAGAAACAGTTTTGTTGGAGCCGACGCAGCTGTTGCCGTAGCAACCCTCGCCACTCAGCCGGACTCAACGCAAGTGTGTGAATCGCTCTTAACACTCTGAAAAGGAAGCCATGCTATTTTATTAACTTTCAGAAACTAAAGTGCACGTGATCTCAATGACTCAGTAAATACAAGGGGGATAACCAGAAGTCTTATAGCCGTATATCTAGACACTTTAGAGTCTCATAAAAAATGTTTACAACGACAGTTTTGTTCTTGTTGTAGGGAAATAAGAATTACTAGAACATTCTTTGGCGTTTGCTTATTTTTGAATTGTTCTGGTTTGTTTATTTCGCTTGATTCTTGATATTTGGGACCTAATTAAATCAGTTTTGCCTATTAAAACATTTTGTATAAAACCATGTAAAATATTCTTAAGAGACTGTGCCTGCTCCCTCCTTCCCGTAGACCGACACACACACACACACACACACACACACACACACACACACACACACACACACACACACACGCACGCACGCACGCACGCACGCACGCACGCACGCGCACGCACGCACGCACGCGCACGCACGCACGCACGCACGCACGCACGCACACGCACGCACGCACGCACGCACACACACACACACACGCACACACACACACACGCACGCACACGCACGCGCACGCACACGCGCACGCAGACACGCACGCACGCACGCACGCACGCACACGCACGCACGCACACACGCACGCACGCACGCACGCACACGCACACGCACGCACACGCACGCACATGCACGCACACACACGCACGCACACGCACACACATACGCACGCGAATACAGACACACACAAAGACGCGCACACAGTACCATGTTTGAATTCTTTCTAGTTTTATCCCCACTTTCCTTTTGTGGGGTTCCCACACTTCATTGGCATATTGCATACTGGGTCTTAAAAACATTTTAAAAGCTAACAGGTCTTTTGCATATGTGGCCATTTTTAACGACCTCCTTAGCGACCATTGTTTACCTGTGGGTTTCTCGTTTATGTCGTTGATGTGCACGTCCCTTGGAGGATTACAAGGTATGGTTAACCCTAAGCCTTGATATTCGTTTACTCTGGACTCCCCTTAAATAGTAATTGGGTACCGCATGTGCTTTCTTTAGTGTCATGTAAACTGTATTTTTGTGGCTTACAGACAGTCGCTTGCTTTCACACAAATCTCTCGTTTTCTTTAAAGAGCTGTTCAACTCAATATGCTTACTATCATCGCTTATATAGGTGTACACTATGGCATGCAATCCTGAGATAAAAGTCTTGCTTTTACCCACAAGGACGCGATTAATAAAAACATAACACAACGAAAGCAAAAAAAAAAAAAAAATCCCGAAAGAAATGTATTAAAATATATCTGAAGGCGTGTAATATATAATTTGTTTTTATTAAAACGTTACTTTGATTTTGCACAAAATCTAATAAAGAAAACTGCTTGCATTTGTGGTGTACGCCTAAGCTTATATTTCATCGTAAGTTGTTTCAGCATGCTTTCCGTCATAACACCAAAATCATTGCCCTACCAATGGTTACGTGTTATTTTTGTCCGTCAGGAGATTTATATTGGATTATTTACAAAAATAGAAAACTGCAAAAACAGAGAGAACGGGGTCAGACACGCGGTGCAGCTGTGATTATTTTCCTCCAGTGCCGATCGACCGACGGCTCAACAAGCTTCCTGAACAGATGTCACCTTCTAAATAGAGCCCAGACTGCCGACGTCTCGGAGAATTTTTCCCCTCAAAGTGGCTGCTTGTGTTTTAACTGAAAAAGGTGTCCTCTTTATTTCTTTATTCATTGGAATCTGCAACGCCATCTGACATTTTTGTAGAGGCTGAACAAACACGAAAAGAAATGTTTCGGCATTTGTGGCATTAACAGTCTTACAAAGCAAAGCATTCCATTCCTTAATCAAGAATTAATTGCATTAGGTGTTCATGAACAAACGTACGGCCTTGAAGCTGTACACCGAAACTTATACACACAGACAAATTACGTGAAAAATTGCAAACACTAAAAAAGGACACGACGATTACGTAGCCAATACATGCACACACACACACTATTGCACATCGAGTAGAACACAAAGTCCGAAGGGCATGGCATGAATATCAGAGAAAATTTTTTCTCACACCTCGAAAGTATTAAATTGAGGGCACTTACGACATACCACGAACGGTCAAGACATTCGATAAGGGACTTCAAGCAGTCTTGTACTCGTTACTAAAAAAAGCAATAGATTACAATTGCAATTACTCTCACTTAAAATGTATGCGATTAGATTACTTGATTACTTGATAGGAAAAGTAATTGGCAGTTACTTGAGAAAGTAACCGTTACTTTTCCGGTTACTTCAAATTTTCTAAACGGAAGTGTTTCCTGCCGGTTTGAAAAAAGGGTGTTTTTCTACATTACTAAATTAGAATGACCGAATCATGAACTACTCATCACCTTCCTTCTGTCGGAGATTTGGCTTGAGAATCCCTTGGTAGGAATCTTGCACAAACAGGGGGCGCTATTAAAAGCGGGTGGGAAATATAGTAAGTGTAACAACTAATTGTAATACTTCCCAAAGATGAGATTACTCTTGTGATTACCTCGTAATATATGTAATGAAATGATTACACAATCAGTCCAAGGAGTAATCGATTACTTGTGATGAGTACCGTACACCTTTGGCTTCAAGACAGGAAACAATAACCTGTCGATTCCGGTGCCTTTCAGCACAGTAAAGTGGATGCACTCCGTACGTATCCAAGAAAAACCAACTGCACAGGCATCAAATTTGAAGCCATCAGAATAATTCGCGTTATTTAGCTCCGAACAAACTCGAAGAGGAGTTCAATCTCTTTATCGAATCTGACGACAGGAATTTATATATCCAGCTCTTTGGAATGACGAGTATAACGCTCTAATATTTTAAATAGTGGGTGGACTTGACTAAGGTTTTTAGCGGCATAATATTTCGGCTTCTGCCGTGGGACCCTAATACACACGTCAGACAAGACACTCGAATAATCCATCAAACCATGCAGAATTTTGAAAGGGAACACAGTCTGCTTTCTCCCGAGTTTGATGTAAATTAAGTTCACGCATCTTAGCACAGTGTCATAATTCAGTTGATGCTTATTCTCATTCAAATAAGTATATTTGAATATGAAGATGCATTTTCTTTGCACACGTTCTACTCTGGAAGAGTCAGTTTTTCAGATGCTATTCCACACAACTGACGTGTTTTCTAACTGGGAACGAATTAATTGAACAATAGAATGTGAGGAGGGCATGCAGGGTGGTTATTTTCATTCATTTCAATTTATTTATTTATTTATTTGATATATCCTCAAGGTAAATACATTGAAGAAGGGATAGAGTTGTAGAATATCAATTATAATATGCACATATTAGTAATAGCATGCTTAAACAAAACAATACCAGTGATGTTAGAAATGGAGGCGGGAAAGGGGTTCCAGTCTATAAATGTTTGTGGCACAAAAGAATATTGAAATCATGAAGTCTAAAATTTGGAATACCAACCTTGTGGCTATGATTAACCCCAGCAGATGTGTAGAATGGTTTAGTAATTAGTTTATGAGAAGGCTAACATTTTGATGAAATATTTTAGGAAAAAGACAAAAGCGAGAGATTTTTCGGTGGTTCATTAACAACGGCAGACCTAAAGTATTTTTCATGGTAGAAACACTGGCATTGCGATGATAGTTCGTCAATATGAACAGGCAAAGCAGTTTTGAGGGGATTCAATAAGTGCAATTAGTGACGAGTGAGCGGGGTCCGACACAGCTGCAGCATATTCTAATTTTGGACGGATTAGGATACATGGTTAGTTTCAATGAAGACAGAACGAGAAAGATTTGTTTAAAGTATCCTAACATACGGTTAGCATGTTAATTGCGTATTCAATATGAATCTCCCAAGAAAGGTTACACGTATAAGAAGACCAATATATTTGTAAAGAGACACTGAAGCGAGAGGATTGCTGTTAAGATTATAAGTATCACAAACCGATTGAGCACGTGATACTCTCATCGATTTACATTTGTTAGTGTTTAGTTTATTAGCCACTGGTTACACCACAGTGATATACGATCAAGGTCAGATTGTAGCATAATAGTGCCAGATATGTCGGTTAATTTCCGGTATATTACGCAATAGTCACCAAAGAGACAAAAAGAAGACAAGCCCTGCACCAAGCAATTAATGTAAAGAAGAAAGAGCAGCCAGCTGACCAAGCACTGAGCCCTGTGGCACAGCCGAGGTGACTGGAACAGCAGACGAATTGATATTATTATCAGTAACGTATTGCAGGCGGTTAGTTAGAAAGGCATGAATCCAATTTACTACACAGGAGTCGATGTTAAGTGATTGTGATCTATGAAGAAGGAGTTTGTGGGAAACCTTGTCAAAGGCTTTTGAGAAATAATAAAAGCCACAATTGGTTTTATAATGATTATCAAAAGAATGATGGAGATAATGTGTGAAGGATAGTATAGTTGCTTCTCACATGAAAGATGTTTTCTAAAGCCATGTTGTGAACCTGTGAAAAAGTCATTAGTTCGAAAATAATTTACCGCCTGCGAATAAATGACGTGTTCAAATATTTAATTGGCACACTTGTTAAAGAAATGGGTGAATGGTTGGATGGGTTTTGTTTTATTTGTGTAAAGGAACCACCTTCCCGACCGCCCAATCGCTTGGGACTACGCCATAGATATATGAGAGACTTCATATAACGTTTCGAGAGAATTATTGAACAATACACATAACAATTTTAAAGAACTTGTTGTTAATCCCATCTATACCGGCGCAGGACGAAAGCTTTATACTTTTAATATTGCCAGCAGCAGGAATATCGTCCACTGCTTCTAATTTCATAGGCAAAAATGCAGAGAACGACAATACCGGTACTTGGTCAACATCAGAGCTTGTAAAGGACATTCTAAAACATCATTTAATACACTTGCACTTTCAGTCACTGGTATATCTATACCATCAGATAACTGAAGAACAATATTGGTCTGACAGTTTAGGTTAATGCCATTCAAGAATTCTTTTGGATTTGTTTCTAACATGATATTTAGTGTATGATCGTAAAACTATGACTTAATTTCCGTAAGAGCTGCTGTATATTCTTGATCTGCAGTTTGGTACGCTGCCCATCGTGCATCAGTTGGTAATCGTTTGCAAGCGCGAAACACTGTTTTTGTTTTCTTTTTCGCAGACGTCTGATATTAGCTTTAAGTCAAGGCAAGTTTGTGTTTCATGGGATCTTCCTCGGTGGTCTGTACTTTTCAATTATTAATGAAACAACAATTTTAAACAGCATCCAATTAGACATAGCTTTTTGAAAACTCAGTTAAGTAATCATTAAGAAACTCAGACATGTTCAAGTTAATTAACGTAAGGCCAGCTCTTCTGTAGTCACGGATATATGTTATGTGAATTTTAGGCGCTATGTAACCCTAGTGGGCTCTAAGAGAAGTTGAGAAAAGTTGATTCCAGAACAGAGTTCAATAAACTCGTTAGCTCCAGATGAGAAGGGGGTTGAAACCAGACATATATTAGACAAGATAATTTTGGGGTAAATCATATCACCCATTATTATAATTGGCACTCCTGGATACCGGATGGTAATTTTGATAATGCAATTGTGTTGCAAATTCACAAATGAACAAGTGCTAGTGGGGAGTCGATGATATACACCCATTATGATTTGTTTATGTATAAAAGAAGTGCAAATCATAGCAATCTCAAGTTCACAGCCTTGACAGGGCGAGAAACTAACGATCCAGCAACCGCGAAAACAACTCCACCTCCACTTCTCAGACGTCTATCGCAGCGGAATGTGTTGAATTATTTTTCACATTGAAACAGTTCGCTATCAAGCACTTTGCTAGAAAGCCACGTCTCAGTGAAAGCGATGACGTCAGCATCGCATGATTCAGCAACTTAGCACAATTTATTTTGTTTACGAATTAGACTGCGAATGTTCGTAAATAAAACGGAAACATTTGAAAAAGGCCAACCCGCTTTCCTGCCCCTTGCTAATTGTTGAGTTTACATATAAGAAGTATACGCTGTTTGAAAATCGGATAGGGTGTCGCTGAAGAAACTTGGCAACGAGGATATGGCTACTTCGTAGATACAGTCTTCGATTTCATTTTACCCATAACACTTGTTATTAACAAACTGTTTCTTATATCCTAGCTTAAACACGTTTTCCTGGGTCTTCCCATGCTCCAGTAGTTTGCGCCGAGCTAAACGAGTCGAAAAGCTAAAATCTTCTGAAACAGAAATAGAGCTGGTTTTAATTTGGACTTGGCCTGCAGGACACTTTCTTCAGCTTTACAGAAGTAGAGCTGGTTTTTAATTTGGACTTGGCCTGCAGGACACTTTCTTTAGCTTTGAAAGACTGGAACTTCACTAAAATAAGACGACGCTTTCCTATTATAAAAGGCGCCAAATGTAGGGCACGCATGATTTGTTCACGTGAGATATTACAAGAGGCTAAGTCTGAAAGTAAAATAACCACCTCTCCTTCGCCAAGGCCCACGTTTCGCGCAATCGTCCGCATCATGAAACACAAGATTGTCTCTGCGTGGCTGGTCTTCTATCGCCTCTAATCTACTCCGTAAAGCATGATTTTCTTTTTGAAAGCGCTGAACAGATTGGCTGGCACCAGCCGACTCGCGGTGTAATTCATCGATTGAAGACGAATTCAATCGCAGAAAACCTTCGACCGATATCTGTGACCGTGACTTGTACCTGTTGTTGGTTTGTTTTTAATTTGTTAATAACTCAGTATACTACTTTGCCATTCCACAACCCTCGGAGTACGCGGATTTGTATCTTAAAACACCCGCATCACTTCATCGAGCTGCTTAGATAGTTCAGTATTAGTTGGTCCGGAGTTAGTCTCGACATCACCTCCAACCATAAGTAACAACATCTCTGAACGAATTCACCAAACCTTCTGGGCATGGAAGCACTATTATAAAGACGTAATTAGTCATGAAACACTAAAAACCGCATTGACTACTAGCCTGCAAGGTTAGAAAAAAAAAACATTTACGATGTGCATTGTTTTTGTGCTCCCATGACCTCTAACGATCTATGTTGACGAGGCCAGCCTTCTAGATCAATGGGGTGTATCACCCCATTGATCTAAAAGCGGGTGTCGATTTCGCTGTTCCGGAATGAGCGAGGTGAAGCTGGTTGATGAAAGGAAAAATGATTGTCTCGGTTGCCTGGTGATTGTCTTTGTTTCTGGTACGAGAAACGTGGATGAAAGAAGGGACGCCATCCAGGTCGATAGGATCTCTTGTTCCAGACAGGTCGGTTCCAATGAAGCCAAGCCGGAGACCGAAGGCCGTCCCGCTCGAAAACTGAATGGTTAGAAGAAAAAAGTTATCGGTGGGCATTGTTTGCGTTCTTCCCTGCGCTTAAAGGCCGACATAGAACCTCGGTTTTCTGCAGGGAAGATAATCCTTTTATCGCTCACCTCTCCTAAGCTGCGAGGGGGAACCAAGCTGGAGCAAGGTAACAAGTGGAGAGGATATAGGAAAGAAGAAGGCGGTCAAAAGTGGAAAGCGCGAAGTGTACGTCGGCCTTAAAGGAACGAAAGTATACTGGTCGAGCTGGTAAGACTGGAAGCATTATCAATACCCTGGAGACAAGGGGTTTAGACTGTGATGGTTATTCAAGTCTCTTGTTAAGCGGATGTTATCCCCAGGGTTTGTAAAGATGCTTCAACTATTTTGTTTACGGGGAACTGTAGTCTTTCTGCACGCAAAACAACCCCGCTGAATCTCTGCGCGAGCCGAGCACGAGACGGCACGAGCCATCTCGTGCACTGGCGCCTGTCCACTGTGAACAAGGAGGTTATAATGTGCTATTTAAACGACCTTGCCTATGAACTACAATTATGGCAGCGGTCACGCATGCTTGGAACGCTTAGTGAGATCGGTCCATTCCGTGAGGGGGATTGGTGGCCAAGTGTGTTAGCACACCGCAACCCATAGCACGTGGAGCAAAAGCTTTCGCTGCAAAACCCAGAGATATTGGGTTCAATCCCAACCCCTGCCCACTTCGATCTGAATGAGTGTGGTAACGGCGTGCGTTCGTGTATTACTATTGCGTGATGCACGTTAAATAACCCAGGCTAGCAGTGGTACTCCACTGGCTAAGTATCGCATCTTTAGTTAGACACGAGACGCCCATTGGAGCTGACTAACTTACGACTGTTTAAACATGCACGCAATCGGCCAATTCCGTCCTGGTACAGAGCTCTCGTATTTTATGAAAGTGGTATTTTCCTTCTGAAGTATGATTGGTTAAATAAAATTAAGGCATGCCATTAATGACAGCGGTTTTATAATACATACTATATATGGAAACTTTAATCGTAAGTTTCTTGACGGAGTGCCAGTGAATGCTATCCCAACGTTTTCGTCATATCCAACTTCATCCGACACTCACGTAACGGTTGTATCGTCACAGGACAAAGCCAGTAGCATGGTTTTGTATTCATTTTTTTCGATGTTATATCTTTGAAAAGGTACCTAACGTTGCCTGTCTGACTTCGAATTGCTTTCTTGAATCACAGGTACCGTTTTCTTCGGCCTTGAGCTACACCTTCACCATGCGTCCCTACTCGAATTTCAACTTCATCCTTGTTGTCTTTCAATTGCTGAATACCAGGAGAACAACACCAACCGAGCAGTAGTCGCTTTAAAGGGCGACTAATAAGCATCAATGCATTTCCACATCCAGAAAGAAGTATGTGTATGAGAAAGGTGTTCGTCAGAAAAATGATAATGAATGAATATCGGGCACAATGCAGAGGTAAAACTTGCGGATGCACTTTACGTGCATTCGCCGGTTTCATTTTGTAGAGTAGCGGATATGCGCGAATAACCCGCGGGTATATGGGCCCTACTTTTTGAAAAGGTTTCGTGTTTTCGGGTCTATTTCCTTCGAAAACGGGAATATTTTTTCAACCTTTATTTCTCTATGGATTCCATGTTCTTTGGTGTCAATATTCGGGGTCATGCAAAAACTCGGTGATAAGTGTCTATCGTGGTTTACGTTCGTGAAGACAGGAAACGGGCATATGGTTCCCTAATCTCTAAGCTCCAGGGAACACACGCGTGACCCGAATGCATGAGAGAAGTCTCGGCAGTGATAAGAAAAAGAAACGAGTATAAGGAGGTGTGGTTCCCAAAATAAAGAAGCAGCTTTGTGAACAGTTAGTCGGGATTGTGTTCCGGATGAACATAAAAAAAGCCGCAGATACCGATTTCTTTTACTGGACCTTGGGTGCTTCATATTCAAGGGCAGCTTGAGGCTGCTCTTTTTTTCGGTTTTCCCTGATTTAGGCAAAACCGCCTCAGTTGTTTTAAGGGTTTATCGGCATATATGCACAAGACACGGAACCTTATTTATGGACTGTCGCTTCAAAGTATTAGCAGTGGGTGTTCTGAACGAATAAAAAAAAGTATTGACAATCCGAACACACAAAGGGATATTCAAACAATATTGCTCTTAGTAGCTGTGGATACGCAGTCAAGGTCGAAGAAAGTTCAAAAACGTTTCGTGCCTGGCAGGCCCTTCGTCACTCTATTTGAGGATCTTGTTCAAATAGGCTGACAAAGAAACCAAAACATTTCTGAACTATTGTCTAGCTTGACACTGTATTTTCAATTACTAAGGGCAGTATTGTTTTGAATATATATTTCTCGCGAGAGCTTGTTTTTTCACCCCAGGTAGGCCATTTGACACGAAGAGGTACACAAAAAGAGGAAATAGCGAACTTTGAGGTCCGCTTCTTTGAGCGTGACAGGCTCTCTTTAAGAATTCCTCTTGAGAGTATTCTGCTTCGGAAGGGGTGTGGATTGCGTGAGAAGATTCACAAAGCCCGAGGAATGTTGTCGGCGACGCGACGCGTCCTGATTGCAGCAAAGGACGTCAAACCTGTTTCCGAAAGCTTGTAACCAAGGGACCCGGCTAATAACCTATCAAATTTTAATACTGACGGATGGTGTGTCCAGCGATTCATAGAAGCAACGTCATCAGTAGCAACTCTCAAGTGGGAGAACCTGCCGGCATTTCACAGCGTTATATATTTCATGACAAGTGCAGCCTACTGATCGTGCTGTCTCCGCAAGATTAATCAAGTGAGGTCGGCGCTAAGGTACGACCATTCTCCACTTTGTGCGTGCGTGTGCGTGCGCGTGCGTGTGTGCGTGCGTGAATGCGGGTGCGAGTGTGTGTGTGTGTGTGCGCGTGTGACTGCATGCGTGTGTGTGTGTGTCTGTGTGTGGGGGGTATGTATAATACCAGATAGATTATGAATGTGGCAAGCAACACCAATCACGCGAGACAAAAACTAAACCTTATGATTTGTTAGGAAAGTCTATTTTACTAAAATTAAGTCATTCATGTTTCCAGAAGAATTGAATATGGCAAACATGTGAACGCGTTGCTTTTCACGTACTTGAAACAATTTATACTTTGCCCTGACTCAAAAGTTTGCGAAAACAAGTCAAATTTTGATTACGCGAATAAGTCGTTCCACGGTGACGAGTACTGCACGACACAGCTCCCGCGAACACGACGTCGGAGAATTTCCTATTTTATTTGTTGAATGTTGTGATGAACTGTCAATATTACCGCGTACGTTGGTGACCTGGACAATCACGTTGCATTCCAACAATAGCTTTCATGGCAATCCTTAAATTTTGAGACAAACGAGAAAAGACGGCAATTTCTTTATTCTTTATTTAATAATTACCCCGCAGGGCCCAATGGCGTTACAGCAGGGGGTTTACAAGGATGAAAAGAACACATTTTCATTCAAACAGCATACTTGCTCTTCAGACAGCCGATTCCAATGTACAATCGTTCGAACAAAAAAGGAATTCGCGAACATGCATGTCCTAGCGCGGTACTCTCTAATTTTAAGACTATGATCATTACGACTAGAGACATAATATGGTTGTTTTAAGTAAGTCTCGCTGTTTATTCCTGTTTTGTTTTTAGCTATTGAGAATAAACATTTTAGTCGCAGTTTTTCCCGACGTACAAAAAGTGGTTCCCAGTTTAACATTTTTTTTTCATTTTCGTACAGTTTTTTTTTCCTGTATCGTCCGAAAACAAACCTAGCCGCCCTGTTTCGTATTTTCTCCAGCTTATGAATCAACGTTTTCTGGGCTGGGTCTCAGAGAGCGCATGCATACTCTAAAATGGGTCTAACACACGTTAAATGAGCAGTTGTCTTTAGGTTAGGTTGTAAGCATTTTAAGTTACGTTGAATGAAATTCATTGACCTGCCAGTTCTTAGAACTACTTCTTCTATGTGGGCATTCCACGAACGGTCAGATGACAATATGGCACCTAAATATTTGTACGTAAGCTCCTTTGTTATAGGGTTATTATTTATAAAATAATAAGACTCAACTTTGTTTTCTTTTTCTTTGTAAAACAAAGAATAACACACTTTTTATGATTTAAATTCATTTTCCACGTAGAGCACCAACTCTGAATGCGATCAAGGTCTACTCGCAACTGGGCGGCATCATCTGAACTCTTAATCTTTCTATACACTACCCAATAATCGGCAAACAACCGAATACAAGAAAAAATTCCCAAACAGATATCATTAAAATAAATTAAAAAGAAAAGTGGACCCTGTGGAACTCCTCATGTTACATCAACATAGTCGGATTTCTTGTCCGTTCAGTACTACACATTGACGACGCTGGAACAAGTAATTTTCTATCCATCAAAGCACAGCCGAGTCTAGATTTAACATTCTCAGTTTATTAAGAAGGAGCGAGTGTGAAACAGTGTCGAACGCCTGTCGAAAATCCAAGAATATTCAATCTATTTGCCCTCCCTCGTCAACATCATATGCAAAATCATAATAAAATTCAACAAGTTGCATAGTATAAGAGAGCCCCTTACAAAGAACCATGTTGTTCTGTAGTCAGTAGGTTGTTTGTTATTATATGACCGATTATCTCCGAACATAAAATATGTTCGATGACTTTGCATGAGACGGAAGTTAATGAAATGGGCCTATAATTTACACTGTTTTGACCCGCCTTTATAGATAGGGACGACATGAGCTACCTTCCAGTCATTAGGCAAAAGTCCTGTGTCCAGTGACTTAGAATACATTAAATAAAGGTAGACCGAAATTGGGTAAGCACAGCGCGCGGAGAAATGCCATCCGGTACAGTTGCTTTTGTCTCATCTATGTTTTTAACGCCGTGTCAATACCTCTCACTCTAAGTCCAGCCGCTTGCATTATTTCTACCGTGCTAACAGTAGATGGATCAACATAGTTGTGTTTGGGCAAAAATACAGACCGAAAGTAATTATTTAAGCACATTGCTTTTTCTGTATCATCCGAAACTGTCTGTTGATTACATGTAGTTTTGCTTATTCCAAATGTGTCTGCCCCACATCCCTTCTAATACTTACAGAAAAGCTTGGAGTTGGTTTTTATCCTGCCGTTGAGTGTATTAGAGCCTTGTTCCTTTGCACTGTTTATGCTCAGTTTATATTCACGCGTAAGCTCAGCCAGTTTCTCAAGGTGATTATTACTTTTGGTCTTCTTAAATCTATCAAAAGCTCTCCTTCGCTCTTTAATTATCCTAAGAGTACTTGAAGTTACCCACGGTTTCCTTAGTTTTTTTAGCTTTCCAGAATTTATGCAGGGAACATATTTATCCGTTAATTGAATCAACATTTTCTTGAAAGCACCCCATAAATTATGGGCATCATATTCCTCAGAAAGACACTCAAATACGGGATGGCGGTCAAGAAGCTCTTCAGAAATACCAGAGCAATTGCCCTCCTCAAAGAAAAAGACTTTTCTCGATTCGCGTGAGTTTACTCGGTTGATTTCAGCTTTGATATTTGCTACAACAGTATGCTGGTCACTAATACCAGGGATAATATAATATTAACGGTGCTAATGAGGTAGGGAGAGCTACAAAACAAGAGGATCTAAAATGTTATTATTCCGTGTTCGTTCACTCACATACTGCTCAAGTGTAAATGTATCCAGAATGTTTTTCATCTCAAGGTTAATTCGGCTACCAATCGCGCATACACAAGTGTCATCCCTCCACTTCAAGTCAGGCCAATTGAAGTCTCCCGCAAGGAGAATAGTTTGGCTTGAGGCCTCGGAAACAGTGTCGTATAGCGATCGGATCATACTAAAATCTGAATTTGGTGGTCGGTAATACGATCCGAGAACATAGGAAGAGCTATCAGGTAACATGACTGTGCACCAGATTGATTCAATAGCGTCATGATCAAGATTGAGTATGGATGATCTCAAAGATGAATGAACCAAGAAGAAAACGCCTCCGCCGAGGCGTGACCTATCCTTTCGATAAGCAACAAACTCTTTCGGAAAGACTTCACTATCACTTATGGAAGCGTCTAGCCATGATTCAGTTCCGAATACAATATCAGCCTTTCCTGAGTCGATTAAGCCTGCGAATTTGTCAACTTTATTTGCAATGCTTCTACAGTTTATTACAACAGCAACTAGGTCACGACGAACGCGTTTCTCTTTTTTCTCTTTTCCGTGGGGCGTCAGTTTTTTGTGACAGGAACAACTTGTTCTATTTTCGTATCCCATTTAAACACTTTACCATTTACGATGAGCTTATCAAAGTTTAGCCTTACGCGGTTGCCACTGTCCGCTTTTTAGTTTTGGCATACTCCCAAAGTTCCTTTCGAATTTCACGGGTTTTCGGCGAATAATCTTGGTCTATGTTGTAGTTTGATCCCTTGAACTTTTTGGCCTTTGACAGAATATCCTGTTTTTCCTTGTACGAGGCAGAGTTAACAATGACTGGTCTTTTAAACTTTTCATTATAACGACCTACACGGTGCGCCCTTTGCACAGTTTTTAGGTCTATACCGAGACTGTCTTTGCAGATACTTTTAATGAGATTTTCAGATTCATTCCACGTTTCTGAGCTATTCGTGTCATCCATACCATAGAAACACAAGGTTTTGCCTACGACTTCTGTTTTCCAGATCAACATTCCTGTTTTCCAACTCCTTAATTTGTCGTGCAAGGAGTTCAATTAGCTTTGCCTGGTCTGTTACTAATTTATTGACGACCCCGATTTGCCCTTCCGTAACAACAAGCTTCTTATTTATTGCCTCGATCATGTTTTCATGCTTCGTAAACCTACTGTCAATTGCGTCTAACTACTCATGATGGACGCTTGACCGCTTTGCAAACTTTTAAGAAGAGGTCGATTTCTACGAACATCGAGGGGGCCAGGGTTGAGTTCTACATCTCCGGAAAGCAAACAAGAAGAGAAACAAGTAAAGAAGACGACTTGCAAAGAGGCGAAAATATTTGCGAGATATGCGCAATCTCGTTCGTTTGCCACAGGCGGCATCAGCACCTGGCGTGGGAGGAGCCGGCAACGTAAACAGGAAATTTCGAATATACATGGGACTGTAAGGACTAATCTGTGTGATCAGCAGCAGTGTTGGCTGCATGTTGCCAAGCGTGCCGGCTCCAAATCCCACGCAGTCAAAGTGCCGTGCGCCTATGTAGCCACCGACGAAGACACGTGGTGTCCCTTGCTCGTAGAAGATTGGCAAATCCAGTTCGACGATCGACTTATCGAAGGAGCCGTTGCAGTCGGTGATGGCTGGCAGATCTCTCTTCGGTGATGCTTGCTGGGACGTGCAGTTCGGTAGCAGCCGTCGTGGAAAGTTCGGGTACGTACGGGAAAAACATCCCCTGTACTGACCGCACTGAACGGAGCAGTTGCTCAGAGGGACGTAAGAACCTGCCTGATCAACAGTAGTGTTAGCTGCATGTCGTCAAGCGTGCCGGCTCCAAATCCCGAATCGTTTGTGCTACCTGTGTCTTGCTGTGTGCATACACGTCTTCATCGAGGCAATCAAAGGCATACAATTTGTCAAGTAGTCGTAAAATTAATGAAACTTTGGGAATAAGGTCGGTGCTTTCGTAAGTCACAAGGGAGGAAGGAAACATAGCTTGCACAACATTCAGCGAGATTATTACTTAGGTTCTTTGCTAATCCTCGCGGCGTCGCCGTCGCCGTGCGCGTTGCATTATGGGACGTCACAGAACTATGCACCAATTCTTTTCCCCGCCAATTTTAGCGAAGACACTGATTAGAATGTAAGCTTGGGCGTGTTACTAAGGCATGATTATTTAAATCGCATAGCGAAACAGACGGAACGAAAGGAAGGAGTCAAACAATCGCTGAACTTACAACTGAAGTTTTAATCGTTTAGGCACAGCCTATATACACGACCAAACAAAAGGAAGCACACACAGTCAATAACTCCCCAGTGAAACCGTCACTATCATCGCGCATGCTGTCGTCATGAAAAAAATCGAATTCTTTAGTCAATAAAAGAACCAACGGGGCGCTTACACACTCTTCCGCCAAGCGCGCTATCGTCTCTGTCTCCATAATCTCTCTGGTCAGGTCATTAACATTTCTTCCAATGACAGTGCATTTTTTACAAATTAGAAATCACACCCACGGTCACGACAATGAATGCCCAAGGTCTTGATACTACCCTGTTTGCATTGTAACAATGTTCTCTTAACCTAACATTGAGGCATCTGCCCGTCTGGCGTAAGTATTGTTTACCACATGCTAGCGCAATTGAATAAACAACCTTCTCTTTTCAATCAACAAACCGATTTTGATGCTTCTTTATACACGGCAGAGGCCTTCCCGTAAACTGATTGACATTTCTAACGCTAAGTCAACTTGTTCGGAGGAGAGAAGACCACAGCGACGTCTACCTGCTCTCCTATTTTCTTCAAGCCATGGGAAACTCTATGTAAATACGGGACCAGAGCAACTTTGTTTCTTTTTCCCTTAGGAGCGTTTTCCACATTTGCACCACCTTCTAATTTAATTGGCTTCAACCAAGAGGCTGCAACCGACGCCGAAGGGTGTTCCGGATAATCCCCTGACCGAAGGCGGGAAGCTCGATCGTGAGAGCTCACTCCGTGAATGATGAAATCAGGATTTCTTCGGGACATTCGTATAAAGCACAAATTCACGATGCGCCTTTTTACCAATTAAGAATGAGCAGATTGGTAAGATCAAAGTTTCTTTAGTCCACGAGGTTCGAACGACCAACAAACGTGCTCTTCTAATAAATGAAGACGGAGGTTGAGGAAACGCATGGACCCATTGGCAGCAAACTCGTGAGTCCAAACCAATGGGGACAAGCAGTCACCAAACACAGACAATACATTTAACACCAAGTGGGTCACGTCATGCTTTGTACTAGCTAAAATCACAGAGATAGTCGTCAACGTATCTATTTTTTTAACCACATTTGAACCATCTAAAGGGTAAAAATATCTCTGCCGTTATGTGCGAGGTATATGTCGCTGAGAATGAGAACAGAGCAGTTTTTTTTTGCAAAGGACGGGTGTGTGCATAATGTCTTACATTGCCCCATTCTCAAAGATATAAGCAGGAGCGGTCTCTCCTGTTTGTGTCTTCAAATACTTTATTGTGCCTAAAGGCCCAATAAAGTATTTAAAGACAGAAGCAGGAGAGACCGTTCTTTCGGCAGCTGAATATGAAGTTTGACAGTACGGTCAGTCTTTCTGCTAGTGTCTCGCATTCTTCTGCCTTATTATCACGTCGTGATCAGGAGTGTGTGTCAAAAAGTAGGACACTCATTTGATGATCGATATTCAAGGAGGAAGATTGCCAAGACGTTGTCTTCCTAATAGTTACCGACGACATTTTTCACAAAGCGCAACCACAAATAAGAATCACGATGAATACGTTCGCAAACAGCAGATTAAATGATAATTATGTCGCCTGCACGCGCTCGTCATAGTATACCTAACCCGGTGAACCTTCGCGCTCGTTTATGGCGAAGAGCGACGAGCTTCCCTTGGAGCGCGTGAAAATCTTTGGGAGGAGATCGACCTACAGGGGCACTTAGTCCAGCTCGTTTTCCAGAAAGCTCTGTGTACACCAACACCAGCCCCGTAAACTGAATTCTTTATTTTATCTTCCTCGATCGAGGGCGGGGCACCGATTGGAAACGTCCACATACGTCACCACTCGGGCTGCACTCGTGCTCATCTGGCGCTTCACCGATTAAACACGAACCCCAACCGAACGCCGACGCCGCGATGGGGCGACGTCAGCCGAGCGCTATACTGGCTATACGTCCAAAACCAAAACAAATAGCTTATGCTGTTGTTGTTCCCGTGGGTCTAGTTCGCAACTTAGCCGTTATAGCTGCGACAGCAAGACCTCCTACCAAATAGATGAGCTCGCGTCCAATAAGCTCTCGTCCGGCTTCTGCACTTAACTGCCGCGATCACACCCCCCTTCCCCCTCTAAAAAACAAAACAAAACGATTTTATAATTTTATCCTTATAGCAACAGGCAACTTAAGAAACACGGGACATGCGCCGACTCCCGAACATGATGTGATGCCCGTCTGTCTGTGTCTGTATTTGCGTCTTAAGTTCACGCTGGAAATTGGAATGTAGACGTTGTTGTTTTTGCTATTTTCTTGCTAATGCATTTTCTAAGTTTCGTCTTTCGAAGTACACGATACCTCGTGTGCTTAGTACCTGATGCCGATGAACAAATCCAATCCAATCTCACTATCGCTGGTCAGCCAATGGGATTGCAGCACTGGCCGATACGAACGCCGAAGAAGGAATCCCTACACAAAAAGCGTGCGGGCAAGAAGTAGCCCTCCGCGCTCGTTAAGCTGTCGGTAACTGCGGCGTGTAAATAGTCGGGCTTCATCCGTTCCTGTTGATTTGCCCTCGCCTCACGTGCTCTTCGGACACGGTAAACCCGAGCTGACTCCCTCCGCGCGCAGGCGTTTATTCGACCACGTGTTTTGTTTGCAGACGACTTAGCGTGGGCAAGTGAGCCTTCTGCACCGCGTTGGTTTTCACCCAATTACGCCTGGGCTATTTTAGAACGAATCCCCAGCAGCGGGACTCGGACAAACGTTTCGTCTCTTATCTCGTTTTCTTTTCTTTTCTTCTTTTGTAAACGGTGATGCCTCCAGTCGAAAACCATCATTCGGAGCCTAGTGTTGCTCTTTCCGTCTGTCTGCAGTCTCGCGCGTTCTCGTCCGGAACGCACAGAGCTCTCTTGACCCAATTTCGAGGAGGTCGAATGCGGGAAGGCAGCACAACCCTGAGCGAACAAACTGCTGCGTGGATGGTGCGTCCGTTTAATCTTACAGGATTACGAAATAACAAAATGCCCGGTTTTCTTGCACTGTCCTGAAAACGAACTGGCGCGACAGCCGAGACGCTGCAAACAGTTAAACCACGGTTCCTGAAACGCGTCTCCGACCGCTCTGTTTAGCGTCCTATACTGCCCATGCATCGAAGGTAGTCTCGAAGCGGCAAAAAATGACGTCACGAAAGTGGCAGCGTCACGCTGTCGGGTGTCGCGATCCTGGTGGTCGGTCGTAGAAGTTTCGGCAAAAAGCACGAGCAGACGTGTGTGTCGCTATCGTCATCCCGAAGCCGAAGCTTCCGAAGCTTGCCGAAGCTTCCAAGGACTGTCATGCTGCAGAGCGACCGGCAGCAGAACTGGCGTTTGCCACATCCATCACCGCTGACTGTGACATCGACAGGATCGCGACCGGTGACCGCATGACTCTTCTGTGACGTCATCAGGCGGAAATCGAGGGACACCACATTTTTGGATGCTGTGAACACGCCAGTCGGAGATGCGTTCCAGGCACAATAGTTACGCTGCCCAGTATATATTTAGCTGACTTATTGCCCACTAAATTTAGCGGACGGTCTTCACGTGATACTATGACGTCACGTGACGCCAAGACACCACTTGACACTGTGATTCCACGTGGCTTCATGACGCCATATGACACAAAATTCCTGCTAAATTTAACGCAAAAACACTTCGCTGAATTAAGGGGAGAAATTCTCCAGCTAAATTGTGTGAAAAACATTTCTCGCTACATTTAGCGGGACACAAGGCACGTACACAAAACGTAGACGGGATCCACTGCGAAACCTCGCCAGTAAAGGCCCGTTCACACTCTTGCGACCTCTTAGAACTGGGTGCCTTTAAACTTCTTACGACGAGAGGACACACTGGCGCCATCTATTGGGTAGCAGTGCAAACTTGGCGTTCCAGCATGTTTACTATTTCTCTCGCGCATTATCCTTTCTTTCTTGGCTCGAAAAACTTTTGTCAACGTTATAAACGAGCTTTTTTCATAGGTATTGCGCACATTTGACCTCGGAAATCCCGCAAAACATTTGCTCTTGTTAAATGCAGTTCCAGCGTCACCGCATAGATGGCGCCAGATTGCCAGTGTGTTCTCACGTCCTAAGACATTTTAACAGGTTTCAACAGGTCTCTTCTCTCTCGGTCGTACTCGGTTCCAAGAGTGTGAACGGGCTCTAACGCCTATCGTCGTAAAACGAAACAGCAAGACGGCGTTTATGCGGATAGCAAGTCGTCTGCTCCATGTGCTGGAGTTGCGGTGATGTCATAAAGACGCCGAGCACTGATTGGCCCTGATTGAAGGATAGTGGGTAGACCTCAAAGCAAGCTGCCATGAGGTCTACCCACTACTCTTCATTCAGAACCAATCAGAGCTCGGCGTTCTGACGTCACCACAACCCCTGCAAAAGAAGCAGACGAACTTGCGGTCCGCATTGATTCGAATACGTTGCCAATTGCGGTATTGGGGAGGAGATCCAACTGACGCGCCACAACCGGCAAAGTTGACAACTAAACCAACGTCAGCAACAACAACGTAGACAGGGGCGGATGCAGGAATTTCCTGAGGGGGGGGGGTCAGGTGTTGGTCAGCGTACCATCTGTTTAGGAACCCCCTCCCCCCCCCTCCCTCGTTTCACACCCTAAATTTTACAAATGCAGAAATCAAGAGGGGGTCAGTACATCCGGACCCCCCTCTAAATCCGCCCCTGAACGTAGACTATTCGCGTTTATGACGCAGCGTTCGGCTGGTGATTGTGAACGCTCACATCGACGGTCCCGGGAGAACGAACGAGAAAGAGAGGGACAGAAAATTGGAGAAAAAAACCAGACGAAAGTTTAGGTGTGTTCTGTTTGCCGCGATGAGTAGAAGTTGTTCGAGTGCTTGTCAACTTTTTATCTTTATTTTTAGACAATTCCCGATGCCGGTGTTTTTCTGCAAAGTGTGCTGGAAAAGAACTAGGCACGGACCTTACAGGTGATGTTTCGCTGCTCCTGTCGCCAGCGATATGGGCCCATCGGGACCACCCGCTGGGACCACCGATGTCCGCGTCTACGCCCCGCCGTTCCGAAGCGGCCGGAATGCGTGGGACCGTTCCCTCCAGATTATTATGTTAACTCTATAGTCAAACACTAGTCCCAGCCGATCGCTGACGCGGCACTCGTGTTCAATCTGTGGCCCACGCTCGTTCTAGGAAGATGGCGCAGAGAATTCAGTTTACAGGCCTTATTTTGAGTAAACAGCGAGCTCTGTGGACAACAAGCTGGACGAAGTGTCTTCTCTGGCTCGATCTCCTCGCGAATAAGGTAGAGTGGGAGCGTTATATTAAGGAAGGGTAAACGGTATAATGTCCTTAGTTCGTTGGAAATGAGGCGGACGTCGTTTTGCTGCGGACATAATTATAAAGAAATTACGCTCGCCCTTTTAACTGGGCAAGCTAAGTAAACGTTTGTGCGGCGAGCATGTGTTCGAAAACGCGTCTTCTAGTGCACCTGAACGCAAGAGGGGGATGCCAATCAAGGGGAATCACAGAGAACGCGCAAAGAACGCGCGGCGACAAAGGCAGCCAAACCGGCGTCGTCATAGATTGAGACATAGCCTCTTCTATACTCACAAAGCCTGGCGGTTCGACGACGGGGCCAAAGGGTGCCCGGTTGCAGATTTGGAGCGCGAGGATCTGGTGGCACTGAGCATCAAAGAGCCATTTCTCAGGGAACCTGGACGTCAGCGCACAGATTTTGCAGCGGCGAGGACCCGAAACACATTTGTTCGCCCGGGGAGAAGTGTGTTTCGGCGTCTCGCCGCTGTGGGGCGCCAGTCACGTGGCTCTCGTCTCGTCCGTCGTCTGCCGCTCCACCTTTTCCATTTCGGCGGCCGCTTCTCGTGGCGATCTGCCAGGCTTTTTCAGCATGTAGGAGGCTGTGGTCGAGGTCGAGGGGAGACGAAAGCACGGGGACGCCTTTGAAGGGTAAAGGAAAGCACGAGGTGTGCAAAGAGCAACGAACTTGCACGCCATATTGGCGGCGTGCGCGAACTACAGGGGGCGCTTTTTTAGCTATCATCACCATCGTTTGTGACATCACGGGTAGGACAGACTGGGGCAGGCCGCGTAGATCTCGGATGTCTCGGCTCATCAGCTCGCTTCACGCGCTGTTTAGGCATAACGCGCGGCAAAGCCTGTTTTACGCGTTGTGTTTATTCGGTGAAGTGAAATTTGTAGTAGCACATTTTACCTAAGCTTGAAACCCTGGCCCGCGTACTCCTGCTAACAAACACTTTTGGCACTTAGGTGTCGAAACGCTGGGATGGTGGTGTGTTGTTCCCAACCCCAGTACAAAATGGTGGATAATAAAAATAGAATATTCAGCGGTTCACCCCACTACAACATCTACGAAGGTGAATAGGCTGTATTTTTTTATATGATTCAGACAAAATAAAACTGAGAAAGGAATTTCTCACCAAACTGAGAGTAGGAAAGAAAAATTTGAGAACCTCTCGCGCGTGTGGTAAACACTTCAGTAAATGCGACTCCGTGTATCCTCTTGGTCCCTCTTGGCGTGTTCTGTGAGTGCTGGGCTCTTATTACTTCCAGTTCCAGGTTGACTCCTTTTTTTAAATTTTATAAACCAGTAAACAAACATCTCCTCAAAATAACTGGCTGGAAGAAGCGGTGGCTGGCTTCCTGAGTCGTTTCATATAAATCGAAACTTATTCACCCGGTCCACGCGAAACGTGCGAGACCACCTCACGATCAAAAACGGAAATTTGCAATTTAAAAAAAGCCCGTGGTTCTAATTTCCCGCACAACACTCGGAGAGCCAATCATTGCAACTGACGGATGTAGCTCAGCGAATCATGATACCTAAACGTATGTTTATTCCAAAGAACGTAGTCTGAGTTGTGATATTTAGCAATGCAAAATGTCACGCTTGCAATGCTTAATGTCAATACTAAGAGTGCGTTTTTTGGTCTAAACATATATTTCGGCACTGCCTCTGTAAGTTGTGGCGATTGGCTCTTCGAGTTTTGTGCAAAAAGAAGACGCATGGGCCTTTTTTTAGAGCGTATAGTAAGTCGGTGACACTTCAGCGTCCCATAAAATGAGCTATACACCTGCTATGAATTAATACCACTTGCATGCTTAATTTCGCGGACCCTAATGCGCATAATGCGTGATGCGGTTTTCAGCCAGCGATTTTAAATTAGTAAAAAATTTTTAGTAACATTTGAATAGAACAAATTAATCAATCGCCTAAAGTTGCCAGAACATGTCCGACAATTTAAGAACTAAAAAAAAAAGTCCGCTTTTCTTTCGAGCCGAAGTTGCGATGTGGCAAACGTTTTTGCCACGTAGTCGATTCGGGAGGAGCCGAGCGGCAGTTGCTGACGAGCATTTGCTCGTCAGCAACTGTCGAGTCACACTTGGAAAGAAGCGTCGGTGTCGGCAAGCTCAATGTAGCTAAAACAAGTGTGCGGAGCTTTGCAACACAACTGTGCGCGCCTGCGCAGCTAAAAAGATGGCACGTTATTTACTCTAATGAATGCACAAACCTTTTTCTACAACAACCTCCAGAGATTAAAAAAAAAGAGCCAATAATGAGAGAGGCTGTGAATGGCCCTGGCACACGCCGCGCCAGCTGTAATGTGAGGGTCCAGACTTGTTTGTAAATATTTTTAATATTTAACATAAAAAAATAATTTGGGACGCTGTTATTCAGTAGGTAGATTACTCACAAAAATGCGTCATACACATTTTTCTAATAAATAAACCGTTTTTAATCGGTCATAGACGCGAACTAATGTAGCAACTCCGTGCTTTGACATGGCCCGTCGTCTGCTGGTATCCTGCCAGCGCCATCAGAGGAGGACGCCCGCGATGTGGCGCCCCAAGACGTCTCGTCGCCAATAGTCACTGTCGGCCTGAGCAACACAAGGAGTGGCCTATTATTATAATCACGATTCTTGCTTCGTGATAGGTTCCTCGGCGTTCTTATCGACCAAGCTGCAATCTCATTGGCCGAGATGCGATAAGTAGATGTTCGGAAACCGCCTTACCTCGCGTTTATTAAGCCGAGTGACTATAGTTATCATAGTACTACAGGTCGTGAAATAACTAAGTGCATTTATGGGAGCGCGTAGCGGCTGGAGAGTTTTTTAACTGTTATTTACGTATTACGAGTCAGTTCTTGTTTAAATAAAAAAGCTAATTTAGACAGAGATTAATAAAATAACTAAGTTAAAAATAACATTAAAGAGGCGTTACCAACGACAGTCACTCCCCACTGTGAACTAAGTTTCAAGTTAATTTACCCTGAACAAATAACTATGTAAGCTTCCTCAGTTTCGCTGTTTCGACCCAAAGCACACAAAAAAAAAAAATCTCAACCGCACTTTTGAGTCGGTATTTCTTTTTCTTTATCATTATCACCGAAAACGAACCGACTTTGCTTCTCCTAACAAATGTTTCGTAAGATAAATGGCCGAGAATTTAAACCGCTGACTATAAAGAGAGTCGAATCTTTAGCCGTGCTGTGTATTTTTCTTCGTGACCACGCGCCTCAAAGATTCGATGGCCAGACTACAAAACACCGTAAAAAAGTTAAACGATAAAAAAGATAGAAATCAGAGAGGTAAACATTACATTTCTCCTGCTCTGCATATACCTTCTTCCGTTTTATTTTATTTTCTTCTTTTATACTTATTAAAAAGTAGCTCTAAATATAGCCTATTCGTTTAAAGTGCTTCATTGGTACAGTCTGGATAAGCTTGAACGCTTTTGAACTTGCAGTATGTTCGTTATTCCTATTTCGTTTGCAATCCGCTCTTTTAAGGAAGTAATTAGCGGGCATCGTATTGGGGTCCTGGTATTAGTAGATGAAGGCCAACAAGCTCTTATCAACGTTGCGATATCCGTGGTAGTGCTAAGCACTTTCACTTTCTCGATTCTATGATATTGTAGCTTTTTTTTAAACCTCTACGGAGTATTGTACACTACAAGCACAACTACGATTTTTTTAAAGCACAAATTAAGGTTTAAAAAATAAATTGTACCCAATAGAACGTTGGCATGCCCAGAGTGAAAGTTTTAACTTCGTAATATATTGTCATCGGTACTATATGTCTATATGCTACACTTTTAAAAGATTAAATATTACACACATTAAATTTAGAACGTTGGCAATACTATGCTCCATAATTTTCAACCACCAATTTCAAAATGTCGAGAAAGAAGAGAGCACTTGGAAAGCACTACATAAAGTGTTAGTGTGGGCTCGGGTCTCACCTATAGTACTCATTTATTTTGCGGAAGGCTTAGAAGACAGTGCACTGTAGTCGTATGCTTGGGTATATTGGGGCGTTTTGTGCTCGGTTATAAATTTGTTTTTGCGATTGCGAAATGTGTTGGTCAGACAGTGTTGGTCAAAATATATCGGTGGGGCTGTTGCGCAATCCTAACGCAGGGATCTATTTACTTATTTACTTAGACTAAAAATGTAAACGCTGAGAAGCATTCGCCCTGGGTGTATCGACGTCCATCAAAAATACTTAAAAAATGAAGAAAAGAAAAACTTAAAGCTCTTTAGTCACCTACTAAATAGAGGTACATATTGATATCAAATACACAAATTCCACATACGTTTTCTTCCGACAAACATCTGAAAGGACGAAGCAAAAGGTGACTGGAGTCGCCTGTTTCCGATCCTCGTGTGCTATTCAGCAGCTAACCATTAAAAAAAGAAGAAACTGCGATTGTATATGCATGAAACAAATACTAACACACATACAAAAATGTTGCCGAATAAAAAAAAGTCAATACGCTGGAGCACATTACTACTTTCAACACAACCGCCTATCAGAAGGTATGGGTACATGTTATATTAGCACAGACGCACACACACAAACATAAACCTTAAAAGCAAACCGTCTGCAAAATATTGAATTTAAATACCGTCGGGTCTGGTTGAAACCTGAATAGCTAAAATATCAACACTCACGTCCCATTGAGTTCATATCTATAAGGTGTTTCAGTGTTAGCATGTTTGCGATCCCCACAAAAGACATGAGTTCAAGGTGGTCAGAGGGTTTTATTCGAAATACGTTCAAACAAAGCGTTTTGGTGCCGTTTGTGGCATCTACATGTTCATGAAACGTTGTTAATAATTATCTGCATTTATCAAGTATGACCTTGTTTATATTTCATGGTCTCACAATTCGTCCCGTTCCACATTTTTAAGTCTAAACATATTACAGAAAGACACTCAGGCGTTCTTTTCGCCCTTTTATCAAGAAAAACTCACCCCTCAGATTAAGTTGTAACTAAAATACATGTTACTAACCTGAAGTTTTGGTTGATTCTAAGCTCAGAAAACGAGAGTTAATATTTGATGCGCTCCTTCCTTCCCAGAAAAATCCTTCCGGAAATTGAGCAACCCTGTACCTGAGCTGCCTCCTACCTACAACAACAGACAACGCCGAATTGAGCTAGAAAATAGCGAAACTGTAAAGCGCAATAACGTTATACTTTTTCTGTATTACAAAAACTGGCAACAGTTCCATCTAAGCAAAATGTGGAATAATCCTTAATCTCGTATGATATAAGTTTTATTCAAAAACTTAATTTGGAAAGCTTTGTTTTATGTGGCCATCGAAGAGGGGTAAAGCTTACCTAAAATGCCCCATTTTATTAGAAATGTAACTATATACGTTCCGAACTATAAGAGTAAATGAGGTGTTTCACCTCAATGAAAAGTGTAAAGGTACTCGTTTCAAAAGTGACGAAAAAGAAACGGTGAACGATGCTCCGTTCCAGCGTTTAATCAACATGTGCAACACTGCGACTGCCAGGGAAGATGGCACTACAGCGAGGGCTGCTTTGGTTGCAACAATTGTCCTTACCTCCATTTTGGCCGTATAAAGTCGACAGACTTACCCACACAACAAAAAGTTATATTCTTCAAGAAATATTAGCCGACACTTCAATATCTGAAAGGAGGTTTCTAAAAAAACAAAAAAACACGATGCCACTTTATTGTTATGACACGAACACTCCATTTTCTCAAAAATTTACACCTCGGTAAAACTTTTTTTGGCTTCACACGTGTGACCGGTGGTGCATAGTATGTACGATGTATGGTCACAGGCAGATTTCTGTCAGTCGCACACGAACCGAGGTGTCTCTTTTCGCAGGGATCGTAATACGGTACAAAGTAACGTATATTTATGTGCGATACGCTAGATAAAACGAACAGAAGTAAAGGCAGCCAAATCTACTGAGAGGCAACAGTGACACACCACCGTGAAATGAAGACACAAAAGTACTTTATGAAAAAGAAACACACCGAGAATGCGTTAATTCCGGACCTCTGGACCCTTCAAAGCACAAACACAAACACTCACACATGGGCGCAGTCGAGCACGACATCCTCGGCAAAAGAGCGTAGCTAGCAAAGAAAGTCGACGTCCGTGCGAAAACAAAAGAACAGCGACAGCTCGAAGATAGAAGAGTAAGTCGGGGCGGCCACCGACCGCCCGGAACTCAAACTCCGAGGCAAGAAGGAGAAGAAAAACCTGGGGTGCGAAAAAGAGAGGGAAAGGACGAGGGAAGGAGAGGAAAGCTTCTGGGGGAAGAGGCCAGGCGTCGGAGAAGACCGCTCGTCTCATCCACGTGCCAGCGGGGCTGTTTTCGAGCCTCCAGGAGCACGAACTCGCAGACGCAGCAGCAGACTACGCGCGGGCAGAGCGGGCCCCACCTTTAGGCTTCGGAAGCGCTTCCTTCACGAGCAAGAAGCATCTTCAATCGTCGAAGAACCTCTGGAAGAGCTCCTGATGACTTGACGAGCGATTTGTGCCGAGAGTTCCGTCGGATACACGAAGCCGCGGGCGGTTGAATTCATCGACGAATGTGGGCCTGGAATAACCGGGGAGGTATGGACTCTTCTGCGATGTGGATGTCACCGAAGTACGTGAATGAGTGATGAGTTACAACGCGGCAGCAGTTGTGTACAGTTCGACAGGGTAGTGCGACGCTTCTTGTTGGGAGAAGGATGTGCTGTTTTAGTCCGGCACAGGCGATACTCTCAAGACTCGTAAGTACACGTAGTTCCGGATCTGTGTTATGTTTCTCTTTCTTCGACGCGTCCAAACAAACAGAAACGTAGTAGAAAATTTCAGGAAGAACTTGCAAAGAAAAAGGGCAAAGAAACCTCAAAGTGGCAGCTGATTTTTTTTTTAAATATATATTACATAGAGCTAAGTGAATCGTTAAGAGTCCCAGCCTTGAAGATGCCAGGCGTCTTAGGAAAATGTTGGCTACCACGCCGTGGGTTCCAGGATGATTCCTTGACAAGGATGCTCGTGAGTTGATGTGATGCGAGTGTTGATGAAGGCTCTGGGAAGGGAATTCCGGAGTGAAACCTGCATTACTTCAGGTGTTCTTCGTCCTATTGACGTCTGAAATTATTATTAGAGGTGTCATGGAGCTTTAAGTAGTGCTCTCGTTGCCCTACATAGTATTACTTTTCCAGTTGGTACGAAGAATAATTTCGAACTAAAATTTGAACTCTTGCAGAATACAAAAGTCGCCGTTTTAAGTTTTATAACGAATCCATAAAACGCCTCGTGTAATTGAAAAACAACAACAACAACAACAACAACAGAACACTAGGTATTAAAGATGACAGAACAGTTGGTGTTTTAATTTCTAAAAAAACTAACCTGACGATCACAGTCTGCGTAAAAAAAAAAAAAACTGTCTGACGAACATTAATTTTTTCCTACACTCACATTGGACATATGCTCTGTCTATACAAAAACGCGCGTCTCAAATTCGAAGCGCCTGCGCCTGGCGCAGAAGATGCACAGGCGCATCACTTCACAGGAATCTGGTGTCGTTCAACGCTCAATCACAACCCCCCCCTCCGGTCCCCCCTGTTGTGGTCAAACGCTCACGTGTTGAAAAGGTATAACATTCCAGTTAATCGGAATGTGTGAGCTCTTTCCTTAAACTCATAACTCCGCAAAACCCGTCCGTGAAATCAGAACCAACTCTTCTGGTGCAGTATAGTGGGGGTGCACTCCTGTGGTTTTCCGTTTCCTTATTTTTTCCTCCGCGTTACTCGTTGGATTTTACTTGCAGCAAACCGGCAGGAAGGACGACAGAGCGGAAATGATTCAACAAGACGTACGCTCCGTTTATTGACAGGCAAAATAAATTATCGTTGCAAGTTGTGGAACGGACGACCCTGGCGCGTACAAATTCGCCAAAGCCTGGTTGGCCGATAGCGCTCCATCTCCAGTTGGAGATGACACGCGGTGTTCATACGAGCAATCCGACCGGCAGCTTTCTACCGCCAGGGCGCCCGCCAACTATAACAAAATGGTAATAAAAAAACAACGTAATATTTTATCATTGTTAGGGACTAGTATATTTAAATTTTCATTTGTGATAACGGCTTGAGGCAGTGGTTATTACACATACGATTTATTTAATTACATATTTTATTGTTGACGTAACATTTTCTGTTCTAAAAAAACACAATATATTTTATTACATATAATTCAATTACTCAGGCAGAAGTGTTTTCTTTGTACATAGTATTATCTGTCGCGGACGGTAACCGATAATTTTGGGAAACAAAAGTAAGACTTAAAAATTTAGGCACTCGGTAACGACTAAAACAACCTCGTCGTAGGTACGCAGGGGTTGATAAAACACAGACAGATGAAGACAGATACAGGTTAATATAAATCGAATGTACTAATACGCGTCCGCTTTTTGTTGGTCGTTCCGACGCTTTGGAAAATATCTTTTGGATACCGACTCTTTCCTTCAGGTTCTAATATTGTATTCTTAGTACAGCAACGGTCATCTCCTGTAATTTTGGCTCAGTGGTAATTGTTTCTTTTTATGTAACGAGGGCTGGAATCAAAGCGAACCAAGTGAAATAATATTAACTTTTGTTTAGTTATAAAGTTTTATTCAGCGAGAGAAACTTTGAGCCACCCAGGAATAGGTCTGGCCGATAACTGGAGTATTTTGCTAATCAAATAGCGCCTCCAACGAGAAGTTGAGGATGACGTTTAGGATTCTCATGTCATGCTGAGTGTCTCAGCACATATATTAATTTATCGATGCATATGATTTACCTCCTCGGTGATTCATCGATATCCCCAAGTTGATTACACCGATTGGCAGTGCAGATTCGTTGAAATTTGGTTTCATATACATTGCATCCGAAGGTTGATATCTCTAGCTGATTTATAGCGAGTCAGCATTGCACGATCTATTTTAAAAGCAAATTTACAATTGGGGGCAGAGCCATACTGCCTAAGAAAACTGATTTGTGAACAGAATTTCGTTCGAGACGACTATTAATATTTGATTGAAAGCGTCAATGGTTCCATGTGGGGCGCCTCCATCTGCGCTTTCCCGAAGGTGATGACATCTGATAATTTTGCTCACGGCACTTTATTTCCTCTCGAGCTCTAGAGCGCATGAAAGAGCGTCTCCATGCGCGAGCTCTTGGAAATGACTGTTCTATGGCGTCATTTTTTTACTGGTTATTTGTTGGTTTTTTTAGTGTAAGATCCTGCTGTCAGCATAGAGCACTACACGAAATGGCATCACCTCAACCGGCGTTTAAGGCATCGTATAGCTACGTGCTGTGGCTGGAAAATCAAATATCAACAGGGACAACGTTGCAATAATCATAGAAAATATTTTCTTTTCAATTACCACGCCGGGATTGCCTGCCCTTAAATTACGTCGGTCCCGTCCCAATTTGTCTTGACACGTTAGTTCTTTTAAATAATTCCTTTTACAAAAAACAACAACAACATACATTGTATGTTTTGTTCAAAATGAACATTAACTAAATTCGGCCCAAATGTACCGTTATGTGGCCGGTACAAAAATCAAACATATTTTATCTGATGGGATAGTCTGTTTGCTATTTTCTGAAAGAGAAAGTATAGATGGAGAGGTCATCTGCCAAGCTAAATTGGCAAAAAATATCAATAAAACAAAATAGGAAAAACAAGTGGTAAAAAATAAGGTAAAAAACTGACGATTTGAGCAGTATTATCTAGGTAAGCGACATATAATATTTTAATCAAGCAAGTAACGCACTCTGTTCTACGGCGCACAGCCCGTTTGCGCACTGAAATATATTTAGTTCTATTTCTGAGGTATAATGTTGCCTGTAGCGACTTACCTTGTTTAACTTGCGCAGTTTTTTATGTGTTGTGTTTTCCTATTAACGATGTTGGGATGGGGAAAGGGAGAGGCGGGCGGTAAAGAGCTTTGTCAAGCTGTACCTTTGCAGCTTTTTTCTCGCATATCCGGTCCACCGCAATCGTCATCGCGACGAAACGTAAACTCGGCTTTGTAATAGTTCATCTAACCAGTTACGTCTTCCCTAAGGACTAAAGCGAGCATGCGCGCACCCGATAACGCATCTACCACCCGCATCCACCAAGAAAATTCTGCCTTTTTCTTCCCTTTGCTCCGCCTGAAGCGCAACATGTTGGTAGCGCGCGAAACATCTTGCTTGGATCCGTCGTCGACACTGCGGCGTGTATAATTTTGGAAAACTCGATGCTCCATAAGAAGACAGTTGAATCTCCAGCTTGTGTTTTGGTTTCGCCCGAACCCGTGAACGAAAATAAAATCAGAAACAAAAAAAGCCCTAAAGCCTTTGGCGGGAACTTTCTCTCGGTCGGCCTTAGCACGTGCGTGCTCGTGAGCGCGGTGTATTTCCGGGGATACTGAGGGCGGTGGGGAAGTGGGTTGACGGGAGCGTCAGAGGCGTCGGGGCCGCCAAAGTAAAGAATTTGTTGTTTTTTTAATTATTTTTTTACTTAAGATTACGAGTTTCGGCCACTACACATATGTGTCCTCCGGATTTCCACCAAATGTGTGGGGCCCTCTGGAACGAAGACGTTCAAAAGACCGTTCGGGGTTGCGGAAGCCGTGTTGCAAAGTTTGCGGCGTTGGCGGGGAACGCGGCCGCAATGTGGTACCTATTAATAGCTAATAGCGCGACAGTGTGATCTATGAGCTAAAGGGGGTTCGCAACCTGTCCATTTTTTCTAGGGGGGGGGGGCACATTTAAAGATAACTAAAGGAAAATCCCGCGTTCAATTATACGCGTAGCGTTTTACATATAGATGAAGGGGAGCTGAAGATGTTTTCGAATTCCGAAAAGCTGTGAAAGTTGTTGCAATTTAGGCACATTAAAAACACTGCGTATAATTTTGTTTTTAAATTTTATTAGTAGGGGCGTTGTTATCGCCAATTAAAAGTTTACCGTGGCTCAGCTCACTGGAGCGCGCCTAGCGCAGAAAAGCGGACAGAAAAACGATCGAAAGTGCCCTCATCGGCGACGTCAGATGACCCTTGCCCGCTTTTAAGCTGTATCAAAGAGCTCGACGATGGCGGCATGACACCTTTGACAAACGGTAGAGGGGCTCGCCGCATGCCCTGTAGATATCCCTCTACGTTCTCCTTAATAAATTCGGTTAACCTTTACATCCGCCTGATTAAAGTGCAATAATCAAATTCAGGAAACCAAAATAAAATATAGTATTTTTCTCTTAACTTGCTTTTCTAGAAAAACGCTTCAACTTCCCTACAAACGTTTGAGCAAACTATGCGTTTGCTCAAACGTTGCGCTCGAAGTGTAATTTGTTTTTGTTTTCTTAGGCGAAAGTAGCCGTGCACCGATAGACAATCGCAACATTCTCGATTTATGATTGGGTCTGGAACGCCACGGAAGCAGAATACAAGAAAATGTAGTAGTTATCTGATTTTATAAATTTACCTGAGTCGATTCTGTAAAAAAATAATTGCAATTGAAAACGTTCGTTGCGTTAGCTCACTGCTTTTACTGCTTTTCTCTGGCTCGCCGAATAAATGCCAAAGTGCCAGAGTTGAGCCAAAGATGTCAGGTATGAGCCGAAGAACCAGCAGTGATATCTGAATTTGGTGCTCGCGTGGCAATTTAGGCCCAAAGTTGACATATGAAAAACGAACAACCAGAAATGAACGCAATTTCTCGAACTTGTTTCGCGAGTTAGGCTCAAAAGTGCTAGGTGACAGTCAAACTACCGGCATCCAAGCCTAAGCCCGGCCCTTGTTTAGGGAGTTAGGGCAGGATACCCAGACTCTGGGCAAATGAGGTAAAGTTTCATTCTACCTTGTCTTTTTCGGGTTTTTTATGGCCCTAATTTCCCAATCACAACCATTTACCTTTATATTCAAATGTTCTCCCTTCGCCCTTTAGTTCAAATATTTTGTCCCGAAGAACTGTGCTCCCTCTGAAAAGAGTGCATGTGCCGTCCGTTGTTTTATCTGTTTTTCTAACCGGTACTGGTCATACCTCGGCAAACCTCACTCATTAGGGCCCTCACCCACCCTCACTCACACTCATCTTCACAGGTAAGGTGAGGGTGAGTGAGTTTCTCAACCAGGACAATTCATGAGTGTGAGGGTGAGTGAGGGCCGTGAGGGCTGTGAGGACTGTGAGGACCGTGAGTGCGTGAGGGCCGTGAGTGCGTGAGGGCCGTGAGGGCGGTGAGTGGCGTGAGGGCCATGAGTGCTTGAGGCGTATGAAAGTCGTGATAGCGGTGAGTGCGTGAGGGGTGTGCGGGCCATGAGTGCGTGAGGGGCGTGAGGCCGGTGAGTGCGTGAGTGGCAGTGAGTGCGTGAGGGGTGTGAGGGCCATGAGGGCGGTGTGTGCGTGAGGGGTGTGAGGGCCATGAGTGCGTGAGGGGCGTGAGGGCGGTGAGTGCGTGAGGCCCCCTTCAGGCGGAGCAACTTTCTCATCAATTTTGGTACGTACGTTGCTGTCGGGTTGTTCCCTAGCTTTCCCTATATCGACACGAATTGCTGAGATCGGGTCTGGCTCGTAACAAGCTATCAACTCGGAGAAATTCGAAGACGTTTGAAGTGGCTACATCCAATCAGGGACGCGATATTTTACCGTGATACTTCGTGCCTGTGATGATTACAATAAAAGACTTGGTTCTGGTTTGAAATTGATCGTTTTTGGGAAAAACTGTTTCAGGAAGAACCATTAGTATTCTCAACGGAATTTAAATGCATAAAACACGTTTATAGCGCGCAATTGTGTGTCTAAATAGGGCAAGAAAAATGGAATTTCATGATGATGATGGCAAATTGCAGCAATTGGTTGCTGCGTGTGAACGCAGGCGGCCCGTGTTGCTGGTGTTGCGACGTCAAGTTTCTGAGCGAAATTGCCCCATTTGAAGCGGGCCTGAGGCGTACGTGAGGGCCATGAGTACGTGAGGGGCGTGAGGGGTATGAGTGCGCGAGGGCCGTGAGGGCGGTAAGTGCGTGAGGGCGTGAGGGCTATGAGTGCGTGAGGGCCGTGAGGGCGGTGAGTGCGTGAGGGGCATGAGGGCCATGAGTGAGTGAGGGCGGTGAGTGGCGTGAGGGCCATTCGTGCGTGAGGGGCGTGAGGGGTGTGAGGGCCGTGAGGGCGGCGAGGGGCGCGAGGGCGGTGAGTGCGTGAGGGGCGTGAGGGCCACGAGTGCGTGAGGTTCAGTGAGGGTGAGTGAAGGGCTGAAGGTGAATGTGACTGTGAGGATGAGGGTGAGTGAGGGGCTGAAGTTGAGTGTAGCTGTGAGGGTGAGGGTGAGGACGGGCTTAGGCGAGTGTGGCTGTGAGGGTGAGTGAGGGCGACCTAAAATGCCGACCTTTGGTGCTGGTACATACGCTCTTCAGTTTATTTCGAAAGTTGTTGCTATGCCGCTAATACTAGCGCAGTTGTATTTCATGTTATTGTTATCCGATGAGCACAGTGCTTCCGATACCAGCTCATTTGAACACTTTTGTAAATGGGCAATTTAGCCAAAATAAATATATTTTTGAGGTTACTCGGGAACCCGATTGCTTAATCAATCGTGCTTTTCCTATCAAATTTTGGACTGACCAAAATGAGCTGTTAGCACTTTATCTTTTCTTCGTGGTTTTTATTTGGATGTGATGTCCTTTTCCACCGCGTGGGAGGTCAACGTTACCCTTTCGAGGAATATGACAAAACGCTGTTAATTAAAATGGCCTAAATTACGTGCAAAAAATCAAAATCTAATCAGGAGGAAGTAAAATTAGGCATCTCCGTAATATTATAAAAATGACTTTTTAAGAAATTAACGGTTGTTGAACACTATTACAAAGAAACGACATAATGAATTTTAAAGTTTTCTCACTAGTAATCTTTTAGAAACCAAGATCCACTCAAGAAGAATAAAATTTAGTATTTCCAGAAGAATTGCGGCGTGCAAATATCGCAGATTCCGGATCCCTTTTTCTAGGCGTGTGATGTATAAATTAATAAATTTTGCTATGTCACTTTTCCAGTACATTTGGTTGAACTGCCTGTTTTCTGTGCAAAGTTTTAGCACTTTGGGCTTTGATTTTACACTAAATAATTATTTATAGGTGATATCAACGTGTGCGATGTTGTAATACAGCCTCATTTTGGATCATCCCATTCATTCATGTAGGTGAAAATGATGCTGGAAAAAATTTGACTTTATTCATACTCGTTCATTTTGAAAAAAAAAAGGCCCAAGGTTAGGGTAAAAGAAATCCCTATATAAAAATACATAAATGAGATTTATTTGATTCAAATCAGGTTAATTTTATTTAAATCACAGTATAACAATTATTCTTTATCTCTATGTGCATTCTTAAACATTACATATTGATTAATCGATCAACAATATAAAGAAAAGACTACTCTACATTTAAGCT
This sequence comes from Ixodes ricinus, assembly GCA_037355805.1. Lineage (NCBI taxonomy): Eukaryota > Metazoa > Arthropoda > Arachnida > Ixodida > Ixodidae > Ixodes > Ixodes ricinus. The sequence goes on along the minus strand of JAZHYW010067252.1, from coordinate 149,580 downwards.
TTTTAAGTACCGTTTAATTAACAATCCTTTATTGATGTAAACCCGTCACACTAGAACGAAAGCAGCTCTCTGTCTAGTTGGAGAGAAAGCTGTATTTCTTTATTCTTTCAGGTTCTGATTTGCTTCCTATTGGATATTACTTTTCTTGTTTTGGTTTCTCTCTTTCGCGTTTTGATTTCATTGCAGTAGCTACGTCGCGTACCTGACAGCCAAAGCGGAATGCAGAAAAATGCAAACGCTCTGATTTGCTTAGAAGTTTGTTCGCGTTCAACAAACCTGCCTTAAATCTTTCACAATTAAAAATCTTTTCATCCAAATTTTAAGAAAAGTGCGCTTAAAAAGCCTCAAGTGATAGAAAACTAGTACCGTAATTACTCGAGTAAAAGCCGCACTATTTATGAACAAGGGCCTTGTGTTTGCTTTCCCTCAAAACACATATACAGCCAATCATCGCGTTGCGCATAAGTGACATAGCGAACAACTAGGTCAAGAACACGAGTCTCCATACAAATGCAACTTTCTCAGATGGTATCTTCGCGCGAAGACATTGTCTCTGTCTTGTAAAGCGCTGGAATCATGCTGTCTATCGTGGTGATTGGCAATCCGCGTGCTCCGCGGAAAAGCGAACCCTCAGGTTCTCTTCATAAACAGCGCGGCTATTACTCGAGTAAATACGGTGATTGAAGTATTGTAGGAATTATTTCTGCGGGAGAAGTTTGATTAGAATTAGGGGTTTCCAAAGTTTTGGGCTGAGGGGCCGAATTGGGAATCTGTCGTAATCTCGAGGACCGTACAGTAAATAGGTAAATATCAATGAGGAAATACTAAATCAATGGGCCTCGATAACTAATTAAATACAACATTAAAAGTTAGAGTAAAAATTGTAAAGACAAATCTAAGGTGTATGAATATATATACTTTGATTTGAAAACAAATATTAAGCTAAATTTCATATTGCACAATAATCGGTACCCGTAAAACTCGCCAAACATCAATAGGCAGTCGTTTCCCGTTCTTTCTGATATCTTTGTTTTTGCGGTTTGTCGCGTTCCGCGGCGGCGTTTCCTTCCGGGCGCTTATATTTTTGCCCGGTATCAGAGGGCCTGCTAGAAGCGTCTGGGCTTCATTGGAAGAACCACGGCAAGAAACGGGGTGGTTAGAAGACCTCCGCGGGCAAGATTTGGCGCGTGGGTCCGGGTTGCAGACCCCTGATTTAGATCATCGTTGTAAAACCGGTGTGATTTAAAGATTTAAAATATGAATTAAATCACGATTTAAATCACCTTGATCTATATTCTCCATATCCTACCCGCAGTACTTTATGGCGTTCAGCGTGTACTTATTAATACAATTTTTATTAGGCCTATATTTGTACGTCATCTCTCACCGAAAACATTTGACATAATTCTTATATATATAGGCTTTAATGAAGAGCCATTTCGTACAGATGGTCCCAAACATTGAACGGTACAGAAAGAAATATTTAGAATAACATGAATTGTTTTTCTGGAGCCGCGAGCCATAAAAATAAATCAAGTTCACAATGTTTCTTGACAAATGACGGACAAAGTAAAATATAAAAAAATTCAATTATTAAAATACCTCTAATATACTTAACCGGTATCTGTGCCGGGATGCCTTTTTAATAATCATTTTGTAAATCGAAAAGTTTTGTCTTTGTCGAAGCATTGTGCTCAAAAATGTCAAGACAGACAAAAAAAAAGTTTATGTCACAAACATAAGCGAAAAATGTGTAAAGTCCCCTCTTAGAACTATCCATATGTCTTCTACCAAGTTAGTGCATACTATCATACTACCTTGCAAGCAGAAATACAATACGCTCTAACTTATAGAATTTTTAAAACAATGCTCAATAAACATTACAATTAAAAGTACATTAAAACTTTTATTGCATTCGGCGGGAATCCCTGGAGCTGCCTATCTTACTGGAATGGTGGACTACTCTGTAATAGAACCTCTAAATCACGTCTGCATCACCAACGGCTCCCGGAACACGCAATGTGCTTCTATAAGGAAGCTATAACGGTCTAACGGAGTGGCCATGCTACGACGAGCAGTGCTTTCGATATAGAAACCTGTAGGAAAATAATCCCCCCCCCCCTAGTGCACCGCTCGCTACTCTCAGGCATATTCAAAAGCCTCCAAAAGAGGCTATGTTGATAAGGAGGGGGGGGGGGGCTGACACTCGTTTTTTCGAAAATTGTAGGTTTTTAATCTTTGTGCCTTTAATTTTATGGTTTCTGGAGATTGAGAGAACTCACAAGGAGGCAGTGAACTTGTTTGAGATTAACGTGTTACCCTCTTATTTAAGATGCCAGAAAGCTTTCAACTCAATTACACAGTTATTTTGCTTTCATGATTTTTGGCGATGTAGATAAGAGATTTCGAAGACATTTGTTGTTATACGTACATCGAAACTAAAACTATGCTAAACAGTCAGGTCTAACCTACTAAATTGTTAGGCTTAACTGTTTATAGCGCAGTCAGTGTCTCTTCAACATGAGGCGTATAAATTTACTTTCCGGGTTCTTTTGCATATAGTACTATTGACATCTAGACTCAAACTTTTATTTTGTCGATTGATTTACAGCAAAACCGGAAACAGTGAGCTAGGGAGCGGCGGAAACAGTGGTGACTAGCTGTGGCGACAGAGACGAGACCATTGACAAGGCACATTATACGGCGTTCAAATATAAACCAAAACATGTCCCTTCGTGCATGAAAGCAGTGGCGCGGAAGCGTAAGGAATATCCCCGCCAATGAGAGGAGGAGGAGTGAAAAGGTGAGAGGCAAGGATCACGGGTGCGAAGAAGCTCCGCTCCAGCAGACTGCATTTTGATTGGCGGGCACTAAACAACATCTCGTCCGTGAGTTCGTCGATCGTTGTAGTATGTCTAATATTTAATAGCAATAAAAAAAAAAGTACTTCATGCTACGACTTGCATAAGGCACCATTTAAGGGCGTAAAAGCACTTGTTGCTGGGCTAGTTGGTGTTTGTCTTCTTTCTTGTGTTCGCCTTTTTAGCGCTTTTAATCGTGGTTTCAAACATTTATCGGCGGCTTGGCGCACTGACGCAAGAACACCCTTTGCTCAAGAAGCGTACCAACTTCCGTTTTTGTGTCTATCCACTAAATATTCCCCAGTCCGGGCTCGGTACCGTGACGTCACTGTAAGTACCTCTTCGGAAGGAAAGAACGAACTTGCTCTCCGTATATCATTAGCTGACTCGCGCGAGTCACGGGAACTCCACTCCTCTAAGCGTAAACGTTCATGAAAGCCACAGATGTCAGCTTCGAAAGCAGCGGAAAGGAACGGGCTGGACGAACAAGCCGAACCTTCTACCAGTGTGAATTCTGCTCAGCAACAGCCTATTTCCTGGCAGTTATAGCGGAAGAGCTGATGATAACAGATATAATGCCAGTTTTAGTACAGATCTTGCCATCGTGTTGATGTAATGTTTAGGTCGTTATCACGTTAGGTTCCATTCAAGCGCCATTCTTCATATTTTCACACGATTTAAATATCATCCCGGGTGACCTCGTTAATGGAACTATGGTATTCTGAAACTCTGTAGACGCGTACCAACAGCGACGATAAGCGTTCGTGTAGTGGAAGTGCGAAGAGTGGTTGTCAAGCGAGACCACGTAAGCGGCGACACTGAAACAACACTGTAGCACCGCGACGGCTTAGCCGTGAAATATGAACTTTTAGGGAATCATGAAACAGCTGTTTACTTATTTGAATACTGTTCAATGCCTTGGACATAGTCTTATGTTCATCATAAATGCTGTATACGTTCTTGTTCATTTTTGCACACTAATTCTAACGGAAAACACAAAATAAAAACGAGAAGCGCCAACGTAGCCCTTTAAATCGTGGCTTCAAATTGCCAATTTGTCTGCATCTGAGGCAGCTTATAATTTTATACTACGGAAAGCGGTAGTCGTGTTTGTGGTCATCGAGTACGTGACCCTTTGATTGATTTCACCTTTTCTTCTTATTTTTTTTTCGATAGGATCGAGCTCCAAGTACTTTGGAGGTGATGTTCCTTTTTTATTCTAGTCAAAATATACAGACCTTTTCATTCACATGGGCGCTGCCACCTTTGAATCACGTGGCGCGGCAACCATAAGGTGGCTTCAAATCGTCGCTCCTCTCTCCCCTCCGCGCCTTGGAGAAGGCGTTGTATTAGATTTTTTCGTCGCGTTTTACCGAGATTTTTCGTCTTGTTTGTGAAGTGTCGTCTGATACCTAGTATTACTACCTAACTACATGCCATTATCATCTGCACAACTTGTGAACTTTATTTAAAAAGAGGTAATGACTATTTGCACAGTCGGTGTACCGGATACGTGTGAGGAAAGAGATCAGGGTTAGCACTGGCGCACATTGAGTATGTAGATGACCCCAAGGCAGACGAGGGTTAAGAGGCCAATTATTTATGACAGCGAAAATTTGCTTAAAGTGATAGTGGCGCAATAAAAAGGGCAAGGTATATTTGTGATCACGCATTTATAATCCTAAAGTAAAGCTAAAAAAAATATCGAGGAAAAAAAAAACGACTTAGAGCTAAATTTTTGAGTTTTTTTATCCCCTGAATCTGAATCAGCGGCTACGTCCAGTACGGTTGTAGACATCGGTAAGCCTCCCCCAGCAGCATTTTAGTCGTTTCGCTGCCAAACCTGGCCGAGCGAAGAACATGATCAGATGAAGGGTTTCCTAGAAACGTCTGCAATGTTGTCTCATAACCACGCGGTAGTTCTTAAGGTTGCCCATTACCACTGTCTCATTGGTTGTGTAGCAGAAAGGAATACAATCAGTATCACAAAACTAATCAGAACGACATAAAAACACCAACCGAACCGCGAGCCCTCTGAAACCGAAACCAACCAAATTAAAACCACCTTATGGCGCCGCATGTGTCAGCGCCCTCTGTCCACCGCTCAGGTAACTACTGAGATGAAAAGGCCGATAAAATGAAGGAGTTCTATGAAACATTTAATTAGAGTGCTTTAAACGTGAACCCCTTAACTTCGAGCTTATAAAAAATAAGCCAGAGAGACGTGTTTATGCATCTTAAAGGCAAATTTATTTATGACGTGCAGAGCATACCTAAAATCCTTCGTATGAGTTCAGAGTCAAAAGAAAATAAGTTTGTCTCTTTTTTCTGAGTTTTGATTTGAAAATGTTTATTTACAAAAATGCTTGCACCTGTGCATAACCCGAAACGCCATGCTATAATAGCTCATTACATCATTTCGAGCTCCGAGAGAACCAATAAAGCTCATTCGCACTAAGACAAAGATACAGGTTTTAATAAAGTTTAATGGCGGAATTTCTTGCTTGGAAAGGGGGGGAGGGGGGGAAAGGAGGTTTTTATAGAGAATTTCGCGAGTCATTCTAACTTTAGCTCGCAGAGATCAGAAGGCGCATTTTCCCGTAAAATGCGAGGGTTCCTTGAAGATACCCCCCGACGTTTGTTAGCATCTTACCTCTAATGATTCCTGAAGTGCAGGTTCCTCCTCCCCCCCCCCCCTCTCCCGTGGAGCTTCGAGCGTGATAATGGTTAAGGTTCTGTTTCTTCCGGAATAGTTAACAAGGCAAAACAAAAACATCATAAACCGACACACCAAATGGTCTTTTCTTTGAATATGCTTTAGCGAGTAACCGGTCTTTTTGTTTTTTGTTTTGCCTAAGCCGAGGTGAGCCTGCAGGATAACCGCCTTAAATTCACCGTCGGACAACAACCAAAAAAAAAAAGAAAAAGAAGAAAAAGAAAAGGGAGCACTTCGCGCATCGAAATTATACTACAGCTCTTAAGGGTTCCACCTTCAGATCGGCTTGACAAGCGGTAATTAAATACAAATAAAAAAGCCACAAGAACAACGCTTTGTTAATCTTTTCGATTTTTTTACTTTGTTTCGACGGACTCCGCCGCAAAAATACAAGCAAATTCTACAGAGCAATTTTTCGAAACGTCTCGGGGAACGCCACGGCAGGATCTCGGTCCGCCCAGAAGGGAGAGAGCGAAAAAAAAAAATTAAAACCGCGCTCTGGTCGTTGTAAACCCGTTCCATCATGCAGGGATCGGCGGCAACAGCCGCCTTCCCCTCCAACCCGTTCCCTAACCGCCGCCGCCGTCAAATGATGTACCGCGTCGATTTTTGTTTTGTTTTTGTTTTTGCTCGGAACGTGTAGTTCGACAGCACGCGGCTCCTCGGAGGAAGAGCCACTGGAAAGAGGGGTAACGAGGATTCAATCTGGCTACAAGACTTCCGGTCCCCGTATACTACGAAACTTCGTTCACTCCCAAGCTGACAGTGCAGTGGAAGCTACGTGCTCGTTGAACCAGTCATACACCTCTCATTCGCCACGTGATCACGCTCCCATTCACATGCACACTAAGAGAGTGGGGTCAGGCGATGAAAGGGAGGCCATTGATTGGTCCAGCGAGCGCATAGGTGCCATCCCACTGTCAGCTAAGGCGTCAACAAGACACCCTCCAGCCGCGCCTCATTTAGGCTCACTAAAGAAGCCCCGCTTAGAGAATATCGGCACGTTATCCCCGGGTTACCCTGTGGACGCCGCAATGTTGATGCTTAGTGCATAGTGAGCGCCATTGGCTAAAGTTATACCATTAGAAAATTCAACTTCCTGAACTTTGGATCCGGTGTCAGTATGCTTTAGGCGATATCGTTTTTTTGCTCTGTTGCGTACTTAAACTTTTCTGGAAGACGGACAGGCGTTTCCTGCTATTTCAGATAACGCGTCAGAGAACTGGCAACAATGATTTCAAGGACCACAATGGCGGAAAGGTCGTTGTTATGAGGAGCAGCCCTATTGGCGGCTTTTCCGGCCTCAGCGGGTTCAGCGAGCCGGAGCACGCTACGCACAGCGTCGAATTCCGTATGCACGGGCTGTCAGACGGCCGGACTTCGGAGGTACAGCAGCGGACGGCTCGGGAGTCCGGCTTGGTTGTGTCGGCTGCTGCCACCTTGCGTCGTGCATCGAGCGGCTGCCTCCATCTGGCGCCGGCCTCGCGAAGCTCTGGGGCGAACGACGCCTCTTACCGGCGAAATTCGCTCTCCATCCACCTTGCCGATCCGGCTTTGGGCGCTTTGGATGTTTTTCTGGGCGGTGCTCCTGTTACCTGGGCCCCCTCCCCCCCTCCTCCGGACAGCAGCGTCCGCGCGCTCTTTCTTCCCCACGGCTCTTCCTGCTGGCGGTCATATCGGTTTGTTGTCTAGAGCACGTCGTTGGGTCCGATCAGGTGTAGGCTGGTTCGTGCTGCGCGTGGTAAAGACCTTCAGGCCGCCCAGGAGTCCCGCGTGTGCTGTCCGTGTCGTCTGTCTGCCTGCCTGCTGGGTGTGGTGGATGAACCGCCGAGGAACTGCTCCGCTGTGTACCGGACCGGTGGTACTTGCTCGAAGTTTTATTTATTTTTTCTTTTTGGTTTTTTTAGGGGATTTGAGCGGTGAGGATTGAAGAGAGGGAGCGGGAGAGAAAGAGAGAGAGACATCGTGGTCGTTCGTCCAGTAAGTCGCAACGTGTTGTACGGAGTGCTTCTGCGGATTCGGGAGCGGAACGTGTTGCTCGGAAGAGGCTTTTGTTCTCACGGTGGTGCGAAGGTGTGCTGAAGACGGCGGCGGCTGCGGTGACTCCTGCTCGGTACGGTGGTGTTGGTGCGCGTTGGTGGTGAAGCTGGTTAAGTGACGTGGATTCCGGTTGAACTTCACGTTTTGGTCAGTTTTCTGCTGTTCGGAACAACTTAAATTTCTATGATTAGAATAGAACGCGTGGGTTTTTAACATAATTTTATTAGGGCCCGAGTAGAGTAAGGCTAACGGAAACTTGTTTCAGATTTCTTTTTCGATAGTTTAGAGTGTGGTGGCGGTGCTAATAATTCGATGATGTATTTCATCTTCGGTATCTGTCGCTTCAATTATCACCATTTTATCTAGAGGTATATTTTAAAACAAGGATACTCTTCGAGTTTCTTATTGATTTTTTTAAGACAAGTTTAACGATGTAGTGGTAGTTATCCAAAACTACTGACAAACTTGACCTTAACAGCTGCCTTTCCGCGAGGCGTTGCGAATCGTTAGTCTTCTTGATTTGGGACATTGGCGCATATAGTTTATAGAAAATTACGACCGTAATAAGGGTTTATATTAAATCTTTGCGGCCGTTTTTGCGGTTTGCGCACCTATTTTGTAGCACTGTAGTTACGCGTGTTGGGATGGGTTGTTGAGCAACCAGTGTTGCCTATTCGGACTTTGGCGGTGCAAAAGGGTTTACGACCGAATTTGATCGTTGGAGGTTTTCTATCGCAGGGTGCGCATTCATGATTTAAGTTAGAATCTCTCGTCAAACCAAGACAAACTCGAACAACCACGAACTATGTCTCGCGCCGCTAGCTCTTCATCGTCCAGCGACACAAAGTCCTTCTGGCGACGGCCCAGGTTACCTTCACAGCCGAACATTGCAGCAACCGGCCGGTTTGAAGGCAGGCCTGTCATACGCATCGCAGCTGCCCAACTGCCCCAGAGGAGACTGTCTTCATCGCCGCAGCAGCTTAGTTCGGACGAAGAGGACGAAGAGCTAAGGTCTTTCCTCTCCATCCGGGACCCCATCCCTCGCCATGGCAGGCGCCGAGACGACTCGCCTTCTTCGCCCGCAAGCTCGTATAGCTCATCGCGCTTGTCTCCGTGGTCGACACCTACGTCTCCGCGCTGGTCCGGTTCCACGACACCTCCTGGGTCTTCCAGTCTTGAAGGCCACTCTCCAGGATTGTCGACGTCGTTGTCTTCGTCTCCGTTCTCAGAAGCGAGCATCGTGTCTAGCCGGAAGAACTGCCCTGAAAGTACGTTGTCTAGACACACGTCTGCTTCGACGGGCAGCAGACTAAACTTGCCCGATCCTCCGCCTCCTTGTAACCTGTGGGGTGGCTACAAATGTCCAGAACAAAGTGCCAGGGGACCAAAGAAAGATGACGTAAGCTCGCAGATTGCCGACTTCTGGAAATATCGCCGCTCCAGTGACGTGACGGCGGACTCCGAGGCAAGAAAACAGCGGGACGAACCGTACGGTGCCGCCACAGAGGGTCGGAGATCTTCGTACCACGTCCTTGAACCTCCAGAGAGTGACGACGGTTCGACGGATGTGTCCAAAGGAGCTAGACCCAAGCTACCACCCCAGATGAAGTCGCCTCCCAAAGAACACATGGACAAGGTTTTTGTCGAGCCAACCGATTCTAGTGTGGGAAAAGACCTGTGCAGTCATTGCAAGTTGCTGCCAAGGTTGCTGCCTCTCGAATGTTGCGAAGAAGACGTGAAATCGAAAGCGGACGTGGGAGGACCTTTGGCCACCCTGGGCCTCAAGAAGGGCCTCAACTGGCCCTGCACACTCCAGCCGCCATCCCAACGCTGCGTTGACTGCCTCTACTCAATGCCTCTTTCAAGCGGGGCGCAGTGGGTGCAGGCGTCATGTGGCAAGTTTCCATGGAATCGGCACCGAGGATCGGTGGGTGTTATTGTTCTTATTGCAGATAACATGATAATCTAGGTGAACCAAGATAATCTCTGGTCACTTTAACTAACGTGCTGCGGAGCAATTTCTGCAGTTTAATTATCAAAGGTTCCCCATAGAGCCATTTTATGCAAATTCTTTGTATTTGAATGGAAACTAATGAAGGTACATATGCGAGAACCATCTTTTTTAACTTCATAAGTTTTTAGTGCAATAAATTTGCTCAGTCTCGTCACAATGAATATATACATTAGATGGGAACTTGTGTTCTGAATCAATCTGCCATCTCCGACTGTCATTTGAGAAAACCCAGCTTTTTTTTTTAATTTGCCACAAAATCACGTAATTTTCAGAGTGCAACTCTTCATACGTCCTGTTCTCGCTTTTAGTGGCTCAAATGATCCCAGGTGATTCCTTGTGTGTATAAAAATTAATTTAAACAAATGTGGCGCAAAAATACTATACAGTATTTTCGCGCCACATTTGTTTAAATTATATTTGATCAACCCCAGTACACATAGGTATATATATACCTATGTGTACTGAGGTTGATTAAGCGCTAATATATTTTAAGAGGGCTTTTAATGGTTCGTGATCTGAAAACGGGATACTTAACAATAAAAATACTAAAATTCGCCACTCAACACACTATCCGAAATTATTCCCTGCTTGCATTTTAATTTATTGATGTTTTGACAACTGCGAATGAATCGTCGATAAACTTGCAGTTGTGTATTAGTTTTCGCACGTATGCTTTTTTGTTTAAAGGTTTACCTAACGTTGCATTGTAAGAGCCGTAGATAACGACGTCAGATAATGATATACCTTATGTTGGACTGCGCAATTCTCGAACAAAAGTGTTCTCCGAATCAGATCATATTGTAAATTGTTTCCAATTAGATTCCGGATGTCTTTCACCTAGAAAACAATACATTGAATTTCTAGGGACGTTTTTTTTGTCTTCACGTAGAGTACGTTGGAGGGGCTATGTATTTAAAGACCAACACAAAAAAAAAGCGACACATAAAAGGAACACGGAAGCGACGTCACGCGAATACCGTCCTCTAAATTTGGGAGCCATGTGTCGCCAACCAAATTTCGGGAATGAACTTCGTTGGTATTGTTGATCTCTAACTTTAGTGGCCATTGCCGAACAATCTCATTACCACAACAGGATTCCCAAGCGGATGACGCCTCCTTCCTATTGACTGGCGAAATTTATTATATGACCATAGCGACAACCAAGGGCGCCTCGTCGGGAATCGCGGTATTAGCCTCGGTGCGACAACAATTGCACTGCAATATACCATCCCCAAAAAGTACTGCACGTGTCATGATTTGTTTGTCATGACTCAAGATGCTGACGCCGTTTTTAGTTTGGTAAAGCCTTAGTTTCTTGGATTCAGTCAAATGCCAATTGTTTAAAGAACAGCGTAGAAGAATGGACATGTGCAAACGGTTCTTGCACGAATTAGGTGTCGAATTTCGCCAAATGATTTGCTGGCTGTAACCAAATATAAGGTTAGTGAGAGTGCCACCACGGGCATACTGTAGACCAGGAATTGTTGCTCGTCTGCTCATCAGACCACTTCTCGAACATAATGTTTTCGACTCTCCTTTTGAAGTTGCCATAATTTTGTATTGCGCAACGAACCAAAATATGACCCTCATACAGTTAGCTGGAACCACGGCTGACTGGGTGTCTTTCCAAATTATTGGAGATTTTAAGACGATCTTAAGTTGAAATCACTGAAATTCATCACTGATCTTAAGCTAAAACCAAACATTTAAAGAACGTGGGAACGCCAAGGAATGACGTTAAACTACGTTCGCAATTGTTTAGTAACGGAAATTTTTAGAACAGGATTTAATCGGTGTAACCCCCGGGTTATGAAGTCACAATAAATGGCTGCTGAAGTGCCTCGCTGTGATGCTTGCGCCTCAGACTGCAAATATTTTCCGGACGCAGATCACGTGACGAGTCCATAACTGCGAACGGCGATAGGAAGAGCGTATGCCAACGCGCAAAAAGCAGACTGTCACAGAAGTGCGATTTGCGCCACTACGTAATTACGACGTTTGGCGATATCACAGTCTCAGTACTGATTGCGGTTTCGGGTAAGAACGACTTAAGTGCCTTGTAATTATCCGCACGAGGCTTCTTTACGTATACCAGTGATTGGCATTCTTCAGAAAAGCTTCATTGGACGTTATGTCTCAAACTACACATTATCTTGGGTAGTTGGAACAACGGCAAGAAGGGATCGTGTCGTTCGGAATCTTATTTATTTGGCATTATTTAGCATTGAGCGTTTTCAAAAGACGACAATCCATTGGTGTAAGCTGGCTTCTTGATCGCCTCGACAACAGTTTGAAGTATATCCCAAATCCCCGAACACGCATTATTGTTTCTTTGATTGCCATTTGGTGTGGACCCTGGTTATAGGCAGGACCCCTATGAAAAACGATGTATGACCGCGAATCAGGTCATAGTTCAAACAGAAGAAAATAGTTTGTCAACCTCTAAATACCTATTGTTATTTTTATCGTGGCAGATTCTTCGGGAACAGAAGTTAAGAATAAAGGGTTAAGAAATTTGTTCGGGGGCTCCTCGCACCCCTGGTAAGGAGTAAATATCACCTCGAAAACAGATATATCTACGCTCCAGCCCAAGTACAACCTGTGATTCGCTCGAAAACAAGAGCACGTACATTCAATAAATCAAAATAAAAGGAATAGCCGGCAATCTGTCTGTAGCTCGAGCGAACACCCACTCTATTAAATGTAGAACAAGATAGCAGCGCATGTTTTGAATGCTCCCTTTTTGTGTTCTGCAGATCACACAACTCAGATAAATGTGCTAGCATGTTAGATTCCCCCCATAAATTCTGTCTTTTAAGCCACGTTCACACACGCACCCAAAACGCGCCACGTCGCGGCACACCTTCAAATCTGCGGGAGTCCACGCAAAATGAGACAACAGATGATATAAAAACCTCGCATTGTCTCACCCAGCAGCCACCGTTGGTTCTCTGCACGAGTGTGTGTGTGTGTGTGTGTATACATGGGACCCCGTTGTTCCATCTTCCGGCATTTCTACTGTTATTTGCCCGGGAGCCAGCAGGGTTTTCTGGACATAGTGTCTGATAAGGGGCCCTCTGGAGTGCCTCGTAAATTTTGCCAGAGTGGAACCCATAAACAAATTGCGTTAGGAACGGCGTGCCCTCTCCTTCCTCCCTCTCGAAAGCCAAAACACCGACAGCGGCAAGAGCAAGCATGCCGTTGCGGAGTTTGTCCAAGTTGGAGGGTGAAGGAAAGATCGAAGCAGGTTTTCTGAATCTCCTTAATTTCCTGGGGTCCTTGACCCTGTATCCAGCAGGTCCTATAGCGGCTGACGCCTCTACGAATACTTTTGCTTTGCTCTTGAGCCTCGTTTTATCGCTTTATAATACGGACTTGTCTTTTTTTTTCTCTTTAGCTTTTGCTAGGTACGGTCATGTTTAAGGTACGTGCTCGAGAGGGTCAGGTGAACGATACGGGGAGTAACGGTCGACGGTTGTTCATCTGGTTCGTATCTGGTGCGGAAATTGATAGCTGATATTTGAAGTGCGTCCGTCCTCGTTGTTATTCTCGAGGACATTTATTTTCGGGTACGTTTTTCCCAAAATAAAAGGGTTTAGTATACAGACTTTTTTTATTTTCTGAGAAGCGGTTCATTGGCTAGGTACTATTCTTTTAGAGAGGAAGGTCCGTTGCATTTTTTAAAGTGACTTTTAGGCCCACACACTGATGTAAACATAGATATAAGCTCCCTAATTGATAACAGTCGGTTGGTGCAAATATTCCCCGTAGGCAAACGGACGAGTGAACGCGGTCTACCCAAACTACCATTTTGAATTCACATTCGCTTGCTGATCCCAAAACTATGACAATGCCTCCGGTTGCTGAAATATAAAACAAAAGATGTAGGACAATGACGGCAAGATATATCCGTTGCAGAAATCGAGAAGCTTCGCTTAAGGGACTTCACTTAATCCAATCATTAGAACAGGGTTAACAAAGAGCTTTATATGTTCACGATTAAAAAAACAGCAGAGGTCAGAGGCCCCAGTAATTTTTAAATTATTTGTCGTACGAGCGGTCAGTTTGTCATACTGTCATCCCACTACCGCAGAACTTTCATCCGAACAATGACTATAGCCCCGATTGGTCTTAAGATGAGCTATGGCAAAGCCCACGAATCGCCACAGGCGCACTTGGCGTGCCAAGCGGTCTTGTGCCGGGGCGGAACTAAAGTTCCTGGATAAAATCTTCCCTTCACGCTTCTTACAAGTAACGTCACTTTATTGAATCCGCGACCGCATGAAAGTGCTGGTTTTAAGGAGCGAATGGCGGCGCAAAGCATCAGAATGAACTGAAAGATGTTATTTCAGCGGAATACGGAGCACAATTTCGTCTGCTTCTTTTGCAGGGGTTGTGGTGACATCACAACGCCGAGCTCTTATTGGTTATGAATGGAGGATAGTGAATAGACCTCGAAGCAAGCTGCCTTGGGGTCTACCCCCTATCCTTCATTCAGAACCAATCAGAGATCGGCGTCGTTCTGACATCAACACAAGTCCTTCACAACAAGCAGACGACTTGCTCTCTGCTCTCTGCATAAGCTTCGTCACATCAGTCGGTTGCCGCTGCTTGTAAAAATGAAGTATCGAGGGACTTTAAGCGGAACGACTAGATGAAAGCGAGTCTGCAGAAAGGTGAACTCGCGTACCTCTTTAGAGTGTACGCACAGCCTTCCTTAAATCCGCCCCTGGGATCGCGGTGCATTCACTATGGCATGACTGGTCTAGTCGGTGATACCGAACACAGAAATACGACGAGCGCCATGACCATGCACTTTTAGCGCGGCTTGATTGGTTCCATCGGTTCGTAGTATACTGACTTCGGTCGGCCTTAATGTGAGACGAAATATAGATAACAAGGGCGTAGCCAACGTTACTAGAACACTCAGTTGGGAAACAGCATTGAAACTTGGGCCGCTGACGTCCACCGAGACCGAGCTAAATACGATAACAGCGTCACCTCTTAGCGACGAGCTGAAACATAAAAGTTGCCTTATATGGCTACTACTATAGAGTCACTGAATGTTCCCAGAGTAGCGAAACTCCCAGGCTTGATGTGCCGAGATGGCGGCTCAATCTTTTTCTTTACTGTAGTTACCTTGAGGTTTTTGAGAGCATGTTTTTGCGTAAAAATGAACAGAAAAAAATTCTTTTTGTAAGGAACTTTCATTGGAGATTAGTAGAAAATAACATGCGCGTGAGTTTTTCTAAAATTAGTTTACAAGGTTTTGCGGCACAATCAATATTGTTCTTATGCAACCATGTCTCACCGGTGATTTCATGTAGCGCGTCCCGACCTGGGCGCGTTCTAATTTCGTTAGTACTTCGCGGCGCGTCCGCTTGGGAGACGGGGGTCGGCATCCCTGAAACCCCTTCCACCGTATATGTTTCGGCGCCAAAATGACCGATTAAAGCAAAAATGGAACAGTCACAGCGGGCGCTATCGAATGCGATACTCCCGAACCAATACAAGCAGCCGTGCAGTTCCACGAGTGGGCGCTGCAGGAGAAATAGCGGCGTTGCGATCGCCAATAGCTCGGTTCTCGAGTACGGATCGGTGGCACTTTTTCAAACCGAGTTGTTCTAGTAACGTTGGGCGTAGCGCTGAATTTGGTTTCTACGTGAGTGTGCGGCTAGGATTGGCATTGAGGAAGCTATAGAGACCCTTTCATCGCATAGAATCTCCTTGGCGAAAAATGCTGAGTCACTGAGCTGTGTAAGCATGCGCAGCATCTCATATACCATACACAGCAGAGCAACAGCGCAAGCTCAGAGGGCGTTCCACAGCCCAGCGGACAAAGATGGCAGCGCGCAGCGGGCGATTTTTGCAGAGGTCTATAGTCGCGTACGCGAGTTTTAGGCTCATTTGACGCGCTGTTTTTTGCGTACTTTTTTTTTTGTAAAACACGATTTCATGTTTCCACCTTCCAAGTTACTTAGCGAGCTCTTATTTGCTTCATTGGAGTTGATCGGAGTCAATTTATTTATATTAACTTGCGAGTTTAGTTTTGTTGTTGTCTCGAATATACTATATTCATTGCGCCATTGGATAGTTTACCTCGGTCACTCAGCATGGAGTAAAAAAATAATCGCCGTTCGCAACTTAAAATTCTCGAAAGAAGGATGAGCGCGTGGGCGAGCTAAACCCGATTTACGCACGGAGGAAGAAATATAAAAAGAGAAGGGCACACACGCACCCTCTCTGGGACGGAGTGTGCGTGTCTTTTCTGAGTCTTTTTCCTCGCGTGTCTTTAGGTTAGTCACGTTAAAAGTCTTTACCAAACGAGTCACTGGTTTCTGAGAAAAGGAGATTGCTTTCTCCTTACAATTGATGCAAGGCAACCTTTTTCGGGACCTTGAACACTGTAAGTTATCTTAAAAATATTATATTTTTATATATAAAATGTTTTTTTTTAAGCTTAACAAAATTTTTAGAAAAGAACCACGAAAGCAAGATTAATGCGGTCTGCGCATTTAAATTCTATGGCCAGGGGGACATAGTACAGGGAGCTAATTGTAACGATCAGTTGGCTAATTCATTAAAAGTTGTTAAATAACTTTTTTAATTTGTGGAAATAGACATATGGTTTCAAATAGAAAGTTCCTGAGCGTTATCGAAAACCACTAAATCAGTCATTTTCAGAAAGGCTTTGAGCGCGTGCGAAGAGCAGTAGCGCGCTAAAGTTACCACTCGTGGAGCAGGTACAAGGCTGGGGCTAGATAAGACACGGAAAAATTGCGCGGGCGCCTTACAGCAACCGCTAGCCTTGTACCTGCTCTACGGGTGGTAACTTTAGTGCACTACTACGCTTCTCACGCGCTCAAAGTCTTTCCGAAAGTTACAGATTTAGTGGTTTTCGATGACGGTGGGCAAGTGTCTAATTGGAACTATATGTCTAGTTCCATGAATTAAAAAGTTAATCAACAAATTTTAACTAATTAGCCGACTGACCGTTACAATTAGCTCTCCATACTATGTCCCCCTTTCCGTATAACTCACCTGCGCAGACCGCATTAATCTAGCTTTCATGCTTTTTAAAAGAAAATTCAGTAAAGATTAAAAAAAGAAACACCCTGTATATATATATATATATATTAATACAAAGAAAACTAGTCGCAAAATATATTGACACTACAAGCCGACGGCACATACAAACGCTGAAAAACAAATGCAGCAAGGCTTGTTTTACAGCTCCTTCGGGACGCACTGTGTTTCTTTTGTCCGTCCGAATTCGCACTGTTTTCTTATAATTATGTACCCAAACTTAATGCCTTGCTGCAGTTTCCCTCTTCATAAATATTCTGAAGTTTCATAATGACCACATAGTAAAAACAACAACGAGCAAGTAAAATAAGTTAGCTGGAGGCAAAAATATAAGGTTAGAGAAACTCGGTGCAATAAAAACAAAGTTAGTAAAACTTGTGGTACCAATACTTGATAGGAACGAACGCGTTTCAGTATGATCGCTTATGTTTGTTTGTGATTGTTTAGCCAACTTAGTTCGCTAATTATTTTGCAGGTGGCTTTACGTTTTTTTTCTATATTACACTAGTCTGCAAACGGCAGCTACGTTTCACTCTGGAGATGGCTAGATCCAGGTCTGATTTATTCTAAGTGGGTCAGCCAGAACTTGTTCTCCTTAAAGTATCTCAAACTCATCCCCGTATTTATTGTTTGTTGGTTGTATAAAGTTGCTGAGAGTTTATTAGGCGCTTTGAATTCTCGCCTCGAGGTGTGGAGCTCTCGGAACTTCCTTCACCCTAGCCCAAATTGGTGAGCAAGGTATCTGAAGAGGCGACGTGTGTGTCGACCCTTTCTGCACTTCAGGTATGGTAACAAAACCGGGTCTTAGAATAAAGAGCCGCATTCGAAATGTGCAACTCGCAAAAACAACGTTGCCCTACAATAATAAAAAAAAGATTTAGTAAGGGTCTTTTTTACACAAGGCTGACATTTATCGTTTAAGGCGTATATGCTGTTGCATATTGTGTCAGATTGTGGGAGGAGTGTAGAACCTTTTTAAGACTACACGCCATCCAGCGGCTGATGCACCAACTATTCAAGTCCGCCATTGTTTGGGCACGTACCCCGAGCAACTATTGAGCACAAGGAGTGTGTCAGCGTTCGCCGTGAACTCGGCTCAGCAATATCGAGAACGAGTGTTGTGTCAGCGCTCGGTGAGAATTCGAACCCAATCGCACACTTTATGCCTAAGAACATTGCGACCGCCAATGCTGCTTCATGGGATTTTGAAACGGTCTATTGTATACGTGTCGATCTTTTATGCGTTCACACGCGTAGAGAGCGAGTATCCACAACACAGGAATTAGATTATTTGCGATTAGAGAAAGGCCTACTTTTATGGATTGGCAGGGAAACAACCTCCCTAACTTGATCATAACCGAGGAGGCTCCAGACGATTTCGGTGTCCTTATAGTAGCCAGTTTGGTACCTAGAGGGCGTTTTTATGTTGGGTTTTGTGAACGTCCTTTGAACGGTTCCTATACCTCCTTTCAGCTTAGGTATGAGAGTGGCCGATGTTGTGAGCCGAAGGGCCAATTAAACAGCCAAAGAGGCACAAGGTCATGGCGTGCTCTCTGAAGTTGATAGGACTAGCCGGTATTCGCCGTCTCTCTGTGCGTGCTCCTCCGCCAGCTGCAGTCCCATCAAGCGCAGAGAGCACGCCACTATGACATTGCGCTTTTTGCGCTGTTTGATTGGCCCTTCGGCTCATAACATCGGCCTCGCTCGGACGCAGTGGCGTCACAAGGGGGGGGGGGGGCGGCGGACCGCCCCGGGTGCAGCGCTCAGGGGGTGTTGCGGTGGGCCACGAGAGCGGGGGGGGGGGGGGGGGGTGTCGCGCGGCAGGCTACCGCCCCGGGTGCCGCTGACCCTCGTGACGCCACTGCTCGGACCTAAGGTGAAACAAAGTATAGTCTCAGGCTTTTTTTCTTTTTTTTTTCTTTTTGACGCTAAGATGTTTTTTGTTTCCTTTGCTCAAGTTCGGCCGATCTCTAATTTATATCGCTAAACGAAAAAAAAGTTTTAAATATTGACTTTAAAGAGCTATATAAAGGAAATTCGCAGTTTTCTATAAAACTTTGAAGATGTCAGGGTGACATATATTAAACTATAGTGTTGAAAATTATTTACATGACAAATCGAATCCCACTTTTTGTTTTTACTCATATATACTAGAAGAACGTTCATACAAAGGGTAGTTTTTTCAAATCATCTTCCCAGGCCCGATGCTGTTCCCTGTATGACGTGACTTCAAATGATGCTTCAAAATGGCAGCACAAGCTGGTAATACAAATATAGTTTTAGGAAATACGTCGGCTAAAACTACCCAGTAGTACGCCAGTTTTTTAACAGGGCGTAACTGAAAATGCAAACTTCCAGATAAATTATGAACGGAAAAAGCAACAACAATATTTTGTTTATATTTTGTTTTTAAAGAAAGTTTTGCATTCTTAATGCAATTGGAAAGTCAGCACTCGTGAGCATGTTTTTACTCTTAATCTCGCCTTCTTTAACGTGTGTTTTTCTAGCCTATACCTTCTTGACGTCCTGCGGAAAGTTTCACGAGGACAGTAGGTGCTTCGGTAGGCGTCTAGCATTTGGAAAGCTGTATGCTGCTTCGCAATATTTGCAGACTGCTTGCCTCTCGCCAGCAGTCGACTGTTGTCAGAATAAAACTCTCTCGAAATGTTCGAGTGCAGACGAGTTATATTTGTGCAAGCCACTCACGCGCCGAAATTGATTGTCTTTTGAAAACGACCATGGCGATTGTTGGCTGGAGCCAAACTGAAACTGAAGCGAAGCTCGACTTGCTCCAGAAATGATAGTGTGGAAAAGAAAAGTTTGATTCGCAAGGGTGATCTACCGTGCTAAGGTCACTGAACCGAATTAAAAAAAATATTTCCCCCAGTTGATTCGTGTTCTTATGATCTTATAAAACTTTTTGCGTAATTTTATTGCGATGCAATCGCAGTAAATGAGCGCGTTTTTTTTTTCTCGGCACGATACATTTTAAAGTATGTCGGTGATTTCCCTTTCTCGCATAACGCGGAGCGAACCAATCACGATTAACAATAAAACCATCCCGGCGAATAAGAAGTTCAAAGTACGATTATGCCTAACAGTGCGATGTTCACTCGCCAATTGTGCCTGAGACACTTCGCATGTTGTAGTTGTAATCGTATTATAGTCTTTGTCTTTTGCTGGGGTCCTACTATTGTTCGCCACGATTGGCCGTGTGCCTGTCCTATAGAGAACTAAGCTCATAGGCATTTTTTAGATAACATATGCCTTGAACGGGAAGTTCATTCCCGGCTTGCAACGTGCAGTTAATAACAGAACCGTGGTTGAGAATACCCATGTTTAGCGGGGAAATCGATCCAGTACTTCAACCCGTGTGAACGGCTAAATTCTGGTCCAGGTATTAACAAAAACAAATCATAATAGTAGTCTGTGGAGTGTACAACGCACGTGTTGTTTTGACGAAAGAAATGGAGGGTCGTCCGAACATTTCTTCGTTTATATCTAGAAAAGTTTGAGTCATTTATGCGTCAAGAAACTGCGCCAAGAAACCGTATAGCATTCGAACGCGTTCGAATGCTCTACGGAGAGCAAGTCGTCTGCTTGTTGTGCAGTGGTTGCGGTGACGCCAGAACGACGCCGAGTTCTGATTGTCTTTGATTGGCAGGATAGTGGGTACACCTCAATGCTAGATGCCTTGAGGTCTACCCACTATCTTTTTTCACTCAACCAATAAGAGTTTGGCTTTCTGACATCATCGCAACCCCTGTGCAAGAGGCAGACGAACTTGCGTTCCGTATAACCAAACGCCGGACGCCGGCTTTTTCATCGTTCTAACGCGTTCGACGAGTGCATTGGAAACAAAGGCAGGTATACACCTTTCCAAGAAACACTCGACCCCAGGGGCAGCAAACCGTTTTCGAGCCCAGTCACTGGGTTTGAGGCTAGACTCTCACCGGCGTCCCTGCTAACCCTAACCGAGAGGACTGTGACTTCGATAGGCGCAGCCTGCGTAGGCGCAGTTTCAAACAATGCTGGCGGCTAAATTCTCGTCTTTTCCCGCTGTATTTTGTGTTTCATGGTGCACGTATTTTCCCGAGGTCATCGAGAAAGCATTGTACCACATTTGAAAGAAGAAAAGAAAGCAATAAAAAACCTATAAATTATTTTTGTTGGGTACGCACGCGACAGAACGAATGCGACTTGAATGTATAGTTCTAGTTTTTGTGTGTGTTTTTTTACGATAAGTTTTGACGGCTCCGCGCGATTCGCCGCATGACAAACGACAAAGCGCTTAGCTGTCAAAAATAAATTACAACAGAAGAGAGCCGAAAGGCATGCATTTTTCACGCTCACAAATAACGTGTTTACCGGTGGACAGGACACGGACAGACTATTTAGAAAGTGTTAACATTCGAACAATATATTGTACGTACCACACGATGCAGCGTTATCCGAAAATAATTTATTTGAGAAAGGTCTCAAATAACACAGTCACAGTCGACGACAGTCACATCTTGACGATCGGACGGAATCCAAGATGACTTCGTTTTGGGGCACGTTTCGTGGAGAGCTTCCTTTTTCCACAACAGCACCAAGTCAAAGGAACGAACGCGACTGACCCGTTTCCCACCCCAACCCGGACAACTATTTTTGGAGATGACTGAGGATTCTACGCGGATTATCTCTGGGAGGGGAGAACAATGTTCGCAAAATCGCGTCGAGGGTCGTTCGACGTCCTTCACCTCCTTCGTTTCCCGTGAATGTCAAGCAGAAAAGCTTGAATGGCAGGCACTTACCAGCCTTATTTCTCACAATGGAAGATAACACAGAAAGGGTACGCAGCACGCATAAAAAAATTAAGTGGAAACTTTCAAGAGGGGCGAGAAAACGTCGAATGTAAAACCGCAAAAACACAGGTAGAGAACCGCGCTGAGCGTCTCTTCACAGTCCCAGAGAGTGGCAGAAAATTTCTAGCTGATAGAGGGCGCGAGAGTCGCACTAGCCGCATCAGCATCAGCAACATGGCGGCGGCCTAGAAGCGTTTTTTGGAAAGGTGTTATAGCCTTAGTTCTACCCACTAATCATTCCAACCAGAGCTCGGCGTTCTGACGTCCACGCGCGATCCCGTTTCCTCCTCTCCCTTAATTTCTCGCCGCATATCACCGAGAGCTAGAGAAACGCGGGGTGAGGCCCGTCGTGATCATTCTTCTCGCATCGTGAGTGGACGTTCTTCGGAGTCCCTATCCTTCACTCATGCCGCAACCTCATTTGTTGCTGAGTGATAACGAGACTCTCGGGACCCGATGCGCAAAGCGCTTTTTAAGCTGTCGGTGATTTTAAAAGCGTTTGAGGATGTCTTCACAGACTTTATACTTTCAGCATGGCTGGTTCCTGGGACGGCTTCAGCTCGGTCACGGCATTTATGGGATAAACCTGAGAGCGATGTCACTCAGCAACTAATTGAATCGGAACAATTCTGTTGATTGGAATATTTATTGGTGCATGCCATCAATCAAACCGTAACCGGAAATGCGCTTCTTAGTTGACTGGTTAGCGCGCCATTTTTTCTTGTAGTTGTCACTTTTTTTTTATATGGATATATGAGGGATTCTGATTGTGTATGAGAGTAATGTTGTAGACATAGTTTTCTTAAAGCTTATACCAGAAAAAAACAATAGAAAATTTTTCTCTCTAAAAAGAAAAAGAAAATAAGCTTCGTCGCACTTTTTTGCGTGGGAGGACATGTATAAAGCCAATAACTACACTCGAGTGAAGGAGATTAGCGAATGACGAGATGGAACGAAACGTCTGCGTTCATAAACGCAATCCGCGACCAGGAAAGGAGAACCTGGCTCCGATCAAAGCACTGTGGGAGAAACCTTATCGGTATGCAAATACTATATCGAAACGAAAGGTCCCGACAGGCTCGTAGTCTGGTAATAAATTTCGACTGGTTTCCATTGATCATTGGACAGTGGACGCTAAAGCGGGGGAATTTCGAAATATTGGAGATTTTTAGCATTTCGTATAGGAGAAAAAAGCAGCCGTTATGCGTTTGCGTTAGCGCTGCGTGCTCCACGCTGCGTAGGCCCGTCGTCGACATGCGTCGATCCAAGGCCGCAGTTTGGGCTCCACGCACGCGCAGCATGGAAGACTCAACGCTAACTCAAATGCAAGGTGCTTGCGTTTGCTCGAATACAAAATACTAAAGCTGACTATTATGCGAAGAGGCCCAAGCGAGAACGAAGTTTGGGTCATACCATCCTGTTAATTGGTATAGCTGTTGATCTGCATGGGCTGCGAACGGCTTGACACGCGGAAAGTTTGGGGTGATGTTTAAAATACACATACGTTTCATTTTATCTTACTCTGACTGATAGCAGTTACCACAGACTCTAGCTCCAATCGCTGCAAGGTCCAGGAAACCGGAATCAACTGTCGAAGCTTTAAGCCAGAGTGAACGCGCGATTCCGCGGTGTGTTCCATATCCTTAGTGAAGTTCGCCCCGCCTCTTTCGGCAATCTGGGCACGCATGACTCGCCTACCCTACAGAAAAACCCAGTATTACTTTCCACTATCTGGATTATGAAACTGGAAATATATATGGATTCTTTCTGGATTCTATCTGGATTTCTGGTATACACAAATTCTTCCTTTGTCTGTAATCTGGATTTCAGATTTACAGAAACAATCCCAGTTAGATTTCCAGTTTCACAATCCAGTGAGTGAAAAGTTATACTGGCTTTTTCAGTAGGGCATTGATAAACAAAATAAGGTATAACCTGCTACCTCATGCTGCCTCGTTTCAAAAATGAACATCTCATTATAACTCCATGAAAGGCTCCACTGATAGCCTTTACGTACTAAACATATATATTTTGGTTTTATTTTTATAGAGAAAGTTTCATAAGAAATCGCAAGTTTGAAAACTACGCTGATGCCTTGGCTGTTATCTAGGGTGAAACGTGCGCTCTGCGGCAAAAAACTGAGGCAAATAGAGTAGCGCACTCCATGGAAAGAAGTGGACTGCCTCTCGGCCAGAGAACTAAATAGAACATATCACTGCACACACGATTACGAGGCAACGATTTTGGCTTATGGTTATATTTCTCGGTAACTTTTTAAATCGAAGCGCACGAAAAAAAAAAAAAGAAAACTCCGAACGGCAAATTTTAAAATCGTTTTTATTTTTATTTTTCTATTTAAAGGTTTGCGTTAGCCGTGTTTAGAACAGTTTTGGTTTTAAGAACTGTTCTAGTTTGTTCCTTTCTCTTTTTCTAAGGTTCCTGATAGGCAACACTGCAGCCCAGACAACCGTACGAGCGGAATAAAAAGAGGTCCATCAGCTTAAGCTTGCAGTTTTACATGTTTTGTTTTTCTCTCACACAGGTACAGGAGGAATGGAAGATAAGGTCAAATCGGAATGCAGGAAAAAAAAATTGCCATGAAAAACGTAACGGTTATAGAACTACCGTGGTTAACAACAGCTAGTTCCGTAAAAAGTAAAACTAGAACTTTTTTCTTTTAAATTTAAGGTTTTATTAGTGAAATAAAATTTTAAAGCTGGTCTACAGCGAGCCTTTAGCGCTCTCAGAAGAAAAACAAAATAAAAACAGCGCCTCCTCCCTTAAAAAAATAAATAAAAAGGAGAAAAAAAGTCTTGGCGCCGTTGTGTCGAACTCCTACAGTGCCGGGTCAGAGCAACAAGCACTTGGAGGCCATTTTCCTCCCCAGATAAGCCGCCCTGGCCCCGTTATAGGCCGGTCCTCTGCTGGCCCTCTTCAGATTTGTTTATTCTCTCACCAGAAAACAAAAAAATCCCACACACCCCTTTTTTATCGCCACCGTTGTCCCGCGCAACAAAACACGCCACGCTGTAAAAAAACAAAGTACGTCACACGCAAGAGCCAAAGTGAGAGAACAGCAGGTCGCTTATCGGGAAAGCCGAGAGGTTTCTCTCTCTCCCCTCTGATGCGGTTTTTAATGGCAACAATACCGTCGATCCTGCTTCACGGATGAAGCGGCCACGCAACGAACCTGTGACGTAATTGTGACGTCCTGCAGTGACGTCATGAAACCGATAAGCGTGGTCAGTGGGTTCTATACTTAGATGCGCAACTAGAACGTAACTCCCCGGAGAGTGGATCCTTTACCGGTTGCTGGGGGCGGGGGTCACTCTTTTGGTTACGAAGCTTTCGTTCGTGAATCTCATGGGTAGCCGGCTAATATCAATTACACCCTAGGAATAGTATGCGGGTTCAGTTTTCTGCAGAGCCCAGAGGCAGTTATTCGCGGCAAGCAATACAGCAGGAGTCGATCGAGGAAATGGAACGCGGTTTCTCGCCCCACAAAAACCAAACTACGCATTGCAGAAAGCTGGAACTCTGTGAGAGCGTGATGCTAGTGGTTGTGACAAAATGCGAACGTTTGAGGACATGACGTTACCTGCGTCAAAAGATACGAAAGAAAAATAATAGTTCTCTATGAGACGAGGTCCACATACGACGGGCGTTCCTAAAATTCGTATTACTGTCATTATAATAAATCTTTATTTTGTTTCATCACTGAAACGGGGGACCAAGACAAAAATCTGCTGCAGCAGCTTGACGGAGGCCCTGGCCCCCTTTCCAGCAGGCGATTCCCAAGCGATTTCAGAAAGGAAGAGAATAGCTACATTGAGAGAAAGGACACTATTTTAAATGTACAGACCACAGATCAAACAAAAACAAGAGAAAATAATGAAAATAATACATTCATTGTAGTATACAATGGTACGGTGATCCGTATGTCTTATCCGTGCCTAAGAAAACAACCCTAACATAATGCTCGTACCTCTGCCAGCGTCATTGCATGAATAGCAACACCTTTTAAAAATAATCCATTAATAAAGTAGTTAATTGGTAATTTAGTGTGTGGTTATAGTATAATGTATGTGATGATGAAACAAACCATTTTTCTTTAGGGTGCAGTTGATATGAGGACTAGGTTGTTGAAAAGGACTAGGTTACACAATTCCTCAAAAACTTTATTTTTAAACTGGAATGGAGACTCAGCAATGAAATTCATCTTCTCTACATATTCGCAAACCAAAGCCACGCACTTCTGCCAGCTATGAATAACCTGCCGGAGGCCATTGGTTTAGAACTCATCGTTTTAAATGTTCAAGACTCGCCCAACTTCAGCAATCGCTTGGTCATCGTCCTTGAATTGGTTTCCACGCAGTGGAGTCTTCATGCGAAGGGTGAAAACGACGAAGCAGCTTTGTCTGAAGGTGGTGGCGGTGTCCCTGAACACCGCCACCAGCTCGGAATGAATCTCCTTGGCATTAGGGAGTTGTAGTAGACCGTTTCCGCAGCCCGCTAAGCACCCGGATAGCGCTCCGTAATCCGCCACAAGACCTTGAACTATGCAGATAAGGCTGGCGGCGCGCATGCGCAACTGCGGCGTTTTCTTCAGGGATACCGTAGCGGAGGAGAAAAACGATATACTACAATTCCCTATTGTTTCCTTTCCAATAGAGAAAACAGATCACTCCACGTGGTTCGACTTTCCCGACGGGCAGTGCCATTTTTGTTTCGACGCCCTAGCGGCGTTCCGCGGTACTGTTAGCACGCGATGTTTATACTGGCCGAAACTAAAGGGACGCGCGCTTGTGTTGATGCCTCTTTTGTTCCCCTTTTTAGATTTTTTTGGTGCATATATTACGAACTCTATGAACGCCCCTCGTATATACCTAATAATCAGAAAACCAAGAAATAACATTCTTTGACGCCCGTCAAACTTGTTAACAAACAAACAAACAAACAAACAAAAAACCGTTGATTAGACAGAAAGAAAATAAGATTCCTTTCTCCCTGACAGGTCCTTTCTTTTCTCTGCGATAAATGCTACAGGCTCCCACAATGTCATTTTTTGACTTGATGAATATTAAGCTCAAGTGAACATCGGGTCATAAAGAGATTGTACTTTTCTCTCGTATCTGTTCATGCAGGTTCACATGTTTTCGAGCTTTCGCATTTGGTCAACACCGCAAGGGTCACCTTCGCATGGACTTTCGGCGTTTTGCGAAACGTTGTTTGTTTATACGGGCCGAAAACCGAGAGCTTTCTTTTCTTGATTGAACCCGGTAGAATCTCGCCTAGTGACTAGGCACAGAATACGATTATATTTTAAACAGTGGCATGTGCGCAGGGACAATTTGTGCGAGTGAGGCGCCATGCTCGTTGTATTCGCTGGGCACACATTCCCAATTTTCTTCGATATAATGCGTCGGAACATGCCCTAAAATGAAAATTTCAACTGAACGACCACGAATATCGCAATGTTCCTCGGGAATATTTTCAATAAAAGTCATAAGATATCAATAAGCAGTAGTTAAACTTTCGGACGCGTATAGTTTTTATCCCACGGCTATTCAATTTTCTTTTGGCATTCAATCATATAGACCCCACATTCTCAAAAATTATCAATTTTGGTTTTCTTGACAAAATATTGTAATGTTCCCGAGGACCGTAAATGCCTGGGAATCCTGGAATGCAAATCAAATAAAAATTTGATATTTACTCGGAAACTTTTTACTTCATGGAATGTCTCACAAAGTTGGTCATGATTACTTTTTCTTTTTGGTCTAATCGTGTTCTGAGTTTCGTCATGCCCTAGAATCATTCAGTTTAGTTCAGTTCAGTTCAGTTTGTTTATTTCTCTCCAAACAACGGGAAGAAGGAAGGTAGAGGAAAAAGCTGCAATTTCAGCTTGACGAGGCCGCTACCTCCCTTTACAGTGCAGCGCAAAACAGGACATCTGCAAATGCACATGCACAACCAAACAGATTCATAATAAACACTTGTACCAGATTGTACACCGTGATTGGCTTTCTGCATTCTGCAGAAAAGTGGACTCGCATATATTTATATTTTTTAAGTGTGCCGACTTTGAAGGTTGGAATGAATGAAGAGGCCAGTATCCTTTTCAGCGTCCCCCCTTATGCCGTATGTCTGCGCCAACTTCGATTTTCTGGCACAAACATTTCTGCATACTTGATTTGTTAGCTGGCTTGAAATTTGGGCCCTACGATTGCAGTCAAAATGTTGTCAATGGCCCCTGTGGGTTTATTTTGTGGGAGATTTATTGTCTCGTAAAGTACTGAAATAATAATTTGTTTAAATATTTAATGCGCACATTTGCATTACTGAGAAGAATGTTGCGCGTATCTTCTGCATTTTGTCGTCCATCGTTTTGAGTTTTAGTATGTGCAATGATTTGTTAGATGCGGGAGTGGGTCATCAAAATTCTTTTATTTTCCAGATCTCTAAACTTCAGTGAAAAACCAAAGAAAAAAATAGTAAAATCTTTTATATTGCCAACTAAAGATTCGCCGCGTGAGCATCAGCGTGCTTTAAATGCCCGGATATTCATTGACACATGGTGAGTTGTCAGAAATGCCTTCGCAACGCTCACTTTTTAAATCGAGCCATGAGTTTCGGTAATTATATCATCGATCCACGTAAGAGCAAGCAAAGTAATGTGCATGTTTGAAGCTGGGCTTGAAAATTTGTTGTAGTTTTAGCGCAGATTGTTTGTTTTATTGATATTTTGTTTTTTACTCTACTTCATTCAGAAATAACTTTTTACATCGGTAGTCAATTAGGCACTCTTTGTATTTTCTGTGTTTGAAATCATATCTATTGTTGCGGAAGTTTTACGAACAATAAGGTCACCATCGATAAACATGCAACAGCTCATGGTTGCCACACAGTTCAAGTTCCACCAACGAAGCAATTGAGATGTTGAATCTCACTCACGACGGCATCCAACATATTAGTAAAAAGTGGGTGCCCTTCAACAGGCCTTGGTGGACATCACAATGCATCAGATGAAGTCGTCCGTACTGGAAGGAACTGGTTCTGGAAATAGAGGGTTAACTTCTTTCGTGACGACTTCACATACGACGCCCATGTTTGGCAGAACTGTATTCAGTTTTCTGTTGACTATGTTGAGAAATGAGAATAGGTAATTGAATGACACTTTTTAAGATTTGTTTTTGCTTTTGATTCATTGAAATATTCGCAGCGAATCACGAGTAACGCCCACAAAAAGAATTAACTTTTATTTAACGCTTGTAGTTTAATTGCCCAATTACCTATATGGAATCACAATGTTTGTTGTACGGCAAAAAAGTTTTACATCATTATGTACCCTAAACATAGATACTACGAAGACGCGTCAAGCAAAGCAAGCGTTTTTCTTTTTTTAAAGGGACGTTTTGGGCACCTTCTTGCCAAAGCGATTTCCGGTTGTCGGAACGAACCTGCTTTTGTTCGTAGGATTTTATACTTTTGTTGCATTGTTTTTGGTGTTGTAAATTTATCTGAAATGCTCCATTGTTTCGCCTACTGAAAGCTATGCCACCAGTTCTTAAGCAACTGTCTGTCTTTATTTTTTTCCGCGTGATGAATGAACATTGTTGCCCTGGTTGCAGGCATGGACGGCGACGCGACCATGTCTTGTTAACGAAATCGATCCGTATTGATGAAACGTCCTTCGACATAAAACATCTGTAAAGCGCGTGTCCTTGCGTCGACGAGATATAACGCCAAATTACAATGGCCGGTCAAGATGAGCCGTTATTATCCCTAGAAAGGCTTTAAAATCAAATAAAATTTATTTTGACATTTATTCTTACAAGATGGCGGAGGTACGGGCAAGGAAAACCCCACCAAAATGCGACTTGACTGAGTGTGCACCCCCCCCCTCCCTGCACCTTCAACACACATAGACATAGACACCAGAATTAGCACGATCTGAGACATTCAAAGTTTTATTCGACTTACCAAGTTAGGCTACCTACAAAAAGAGCACTTTAGTATGTTGTTGTATTTATTAGTTGGGATTATTAAAAATGATTTCATGCTGATAGTTGTTCAAAATGCGTTTCTCGCGATTTCCTCTAATCCAGGGAGTCCTGGTGCATGAGGTTGACGAAGGGCAACCCTGCCTCACCTGCAAGGACAAGTGTCCAGGTTTCAGTCCACATCTCTGGAGGTGAGTCAAACTTCCACCGTATTCAACCCCCTTAGGAAAAAAACTTGTCCAATCCTTAATCACGAGCTGTAAAAATATCCTTAGAAGTGAAGCTTTAGGCTTCATTCGGAGCAACATTCTGTCATGAGCCACTTAACAAACAGGCGAACAATGTCCCGTGTCTCCTAAAAAATAGAAAAGGCTTATTGCGTGCTGTCACTGAGCGTACGCTTAGTATTAACGCACGGTTGTCATTTTACTGTTTTGGTCGCGGCGTTGGCAATTACCTTAAATAACTCATAATGCTTACCCCGATGCGCTCACAGCGAAAACTCCCCATCAAAAAAAGAAACAACAAAACAAACGAGGAAAAAAACGTTTACAACGCTTTTTTGTGTTCTTTGCAAGAAATTAGCAACATTATTTATTGCGCGTTGACATTTTATTTGTCACCATTGATCTGGAATATTGGTGCACCATTTCGGTGGTGATCACGCTGTCACCGTCTATTATTGGAGACAAATGTCCGCTGACGTCTTTGTGTAACCGCAGCTCCTGTTGTTACACAAATACGTCACAATGGACATATGGACATATTGATGGGTTATACAATGATTGGAAGGCATGGGAAGAAAAAAGGGGACAGGGTGCGTGTGATTGTCTCAGGTTTCACATATTTTTATGAAATCGCATTAATGAAAATATGACTTATAAGGACGGCTATAGGTGACCAACATGTTTTATAAATTTTATTTCCGCTTGTAAAGGGTTGAGTAAGGATGGGAAGCCGTCTCACCGTAACTTGGCAAGCGGCGAAGGCTACGGTCCCATGAGCCAATCAGCGCTTCGGAAGGAAACACGTAACTTTACTCTTAACACAGTAAATGTGGGCAGGGCTGTCGAAGCTACGGTCGGGAGAATGAAGCAAGCCGCTTTTGTACAGATTATGAGCTAATCATTGAGGGGAGGAAAGCGACGTCCTGACGATTTAAACGAGGGTCCGGGCAAGAAGGAGTTCCTCCTCTCCCTCCTCTTCAACTGCTTGGGTTACGCTCTCGCCTTTGTACTTCTGGCAAGGACTGTCTATAGTCGGTGACAGGTCAAGAACCAAGTGGAAGCTCCTCCCCCTCTTTCCACTTTAGTAGAGCGAACACTGGAGAGGAGGCGACCTCCTCTCCACTGTTCGCTCCGCTGAAGTGGAAAGGGGTGGGAGGAGCTTCACTTCGTTCTTGACCTGTCACCGACTATAGTGTTTGTGCCTACTTCGCTCTGATTGGCTCGAAGGGGCTGTTGAGAAACAATCATCCACGCGGACAGTTCATTGGGAGCTCTCTGTCCTTCCTTAATAAACCCTTCTCTCTCTCTCTCTCTCTCTGTTGAAGGTTAACACAAAATAAAACTCTAGATAAAGGTGTGTTTTTTTTTTTCGTGAAGCTTAGAATCTTAATATTAAAGGACAGATCAAATTCGGAGATATTTTCTCTGATTTTAATAAAATCGCATTGGCGGTTCATTTTCGGGGTTTATCAGCATTTACCGAGAACACGGGGCCCTAGTTATACGAGATTTCTCAACTGAGACTTATAAGTACAGAAACGCGCATCTGAGGAGTGTTAAGTCTTTGCCAAGTTATGGTGAAACGAAGTATAGCTGGAGCCGCACCTTTTTCGGCCAGCGAATTTCGCGCAGGGATAACTCGCTTCGCCTTCAATCGATGTTTTTGCAGTTTTATAACATGTCAGTTCTTCCCGTGATACGTGATCAGAACACAATATACACTCGTATCTTTTATTTGGTAATTTGTAATATCGGCAGTGTCCTGCATCGTTTCCCCAGCTGTGTCTACATGGATGACAGAGTAGCGTTGCTCATCGAGAGGGCGCGTTTCATGGGCAGGACAAGAAGATGAATGGAGGACTGGGTGCAATGTGATTGATCGAACCGCGATGCAATTTGATGGTAACGCCTCGATGAAATGACGACGTCTCTGAAATAAATCTTCTCCCGAAAAGTAATATTTTGCTGGTAAATCTGGACAGTATTCCGCCAAAGGCTCATGTTAAGCTCTTGAGAACACAATGCCTAACCGAATACGCCGATTCTTTGCCTCGTGTCGGCCTTCTTTAGATTACGCCGTAAAATCCACACTACCTTTTTGTCATCGGTGTTAATTCCGCGCTTCCGCTGCCCTCACTGAACTTAAAGAATGCCGAGCGTTACTGACCAAATATGAAAAACTGGTCGCTTTCGGCGTCCATGAAAGCTTTTTGTCTGATGCGCGTGGCAGCTCACTTTGCAATGTCTACATCATAGGAACATCATTAGAAAACATCTCAGATACTAAGAAGTCGAGCAAGTGCAGAGCGTGTACTACGTACCCGGCATTCTCTTTTATGCTTGGGTACTATAGCGTTACGCGCCTTCACGATGTAATGGACGTAATACAACACGGCGACTCTTTCTTTCAGGCATATATGTTTCGCATCAGCGCTATTATAAAGTCTATCCGAGCAAGGGCAATAGAAACAGGTTAACCGCCGTTCTGCCACCCACGGACTTGTGGAGGCCTGCGCAGCAGGGGAGGGAAGACTTTCAAGGGCGACATCCGATGCTCTCTTGCAGAGCCATAGCGCGTGCCTGTGGTAACTCTTTATCGCCACAGCGTTTCATTTTAAATGTGACAACGATGGTGTCCGGTCGTACGGCTTTGTGTATGAAGTCTAACGTTTTAATGATAGCATTAGTTTCTACTCATTCTATCCTTAGTAAAAATAAATTTTATGAATGTGCCCAATAAACATATCAGATTAAAAAGGATTCATATAAGCCCTTTATAATTATGTATTTGTTCTGATACGTTTATTGAAAAGCTCATATATGATAGTTTTTTGTTTCAATAGTTATATGAAGTTCTAATAACTTTCTGAACCAGTAGGGTTCGCTCGATGGGGCTCTCGCGTCATGGCACGCAGGACGCTGAGGAGAGTGGGGTGTCCCTTTCAGTTTTCTGGGGTTGTTCGGCAACACATATCAAAGGTGAGAGGAGAGGGTGTGGATTTCAATCACCTGAAAGCTAACGTTGCCCATCTTCGGCTTTGCTAATCAACGTTTCAGCCCACTAAAGAAAAAAAAAATGTCACTCAAGTTTTTACACACAGAAGGAACAAAACTCTCACATATTGCTCACTGACAACTTTGCATTTCGCGATTAACTCCTGCTTCTACTTCTACTTGAATTTTTAACACCATTTTTGTTTGTTAGGATTTGTTGGCATGCAGCGCACGGCACGCCACTCAAGTGGTGTACTCGTACAGGTTACAAAGGCAGTAGCTCATAGCTAAAATGGCTGTAGTCATTGACAGCCCCAGAAATCTATTGCAGGGCCAGACCCGGGAGTTTTATTCTCTCTCTACAGGAAATGAGGGTGCGCAAATGCCGATAAGGACGCCGAAGAACGACTCGCGAAGGAAGACGCGGGAACGTAAAGCGGAGCGCAGGTTCCTCCGCTTCTTTGCAGGCGTTGTGGTGACGAGAGAAAGCCGAGCTCTGATTGGCTCTGATTGAAGGATAGTGGGTAGACCTCAAAGCAAGCTACCCTGAGGTCTACCCACTATTCTTCAATCAGAGCCAATCAGAGATCGGCGTCTCTCTGACGTCATCACAACCCATGCAAAAGAAGCAGACGAACCTGCGCTCCGCATACGGCATGCCCTTCGTTTCTTACGCTAACAAAATCAAGGCAAACATAATTTTTTTTAAAATTTGAGTGATTGATTTTTTAAGTTAGATTAATTTATAGAGAGAGCGAGAGAAAGAGAGAGAGAGAGATTCTTTTTTTTTTTTTACGAAATCGTAGAAGTCCACCAGCATGCGTTCCGATTTATTTTATCACGGAGTATTTTGGAAATAAATTTCGGCTGCAATCTTTTTCTGAATTGTAACATCCCGTGAACCAACATTTTTTTTTTTTTTTTACGTTTTAGCGCGCGGCCACGTTGCGCTGACTGAGGCGCCGTACCGTGGGCTCTGCGCGGGGACTGCGGTTTCGAGTGACTGCAATGCCGTCCAGACGAATAGTTCTTGCACATCCGGTGTTAAAACCCACACACGACGAAAACAGCAAACGGCACACTCCCCAAAAATCCCGTAGGCTGCGCATATTGCAGCGTGCCACTGCGATTTCCGCAGTCCCCTGCGCCGCAATTGCCGTCCGGTGTCGAGAGTAAAGCGGCGGTCGCCTCTGCTTGCGAGGCAAGAAATAAATCAGGTCTATAGGATCCAGTTTGTTTTGACAGCGTTACTTTCGCAGCCGGAAGTTTCGGCTGCTGAACTTGGCACCTGGTAGCGAATTCAACTAAGAACTGACTCACTGTAGCAAAAAACAAAATTAAAAAAGAAGCTTGTTACTTATTTGTATTAACTTGAGCTTCTCAATTGATTTTTAAGTGAATCTTCACAGTAAAGTACTTTTAAGAAAGTCCACGCATGTTCATGCATCGGGTTTAACGCTATAAAATTAAAGTAACTTTTGGGATATATTTTCGAAGCCATCTCCAGTGGGATCGCAGCTAGCTCTTGGAAGAATTAAACGACATGTAGATATGAACTAATTGAAAGACATCGTTAGGCCGCTGCGGTCAAACTGACCTCCTCACGATCTATCTACTCTATCATCATTAGATGTCGTGAGAAAGCGGCGCTAAATAAGGCCGCCATCGGATTAAAATAAATGCACAATTAGCTAGCTTCTGAAAAAGTGTACGCTCATATAAGTTGACTCTCAAGCTCAGCGATAAGCTGCACCTTTCATGAAAGTAACTAAGTTAGTGTGGGTGTTCGAAAGAGTTCCGCGGCCAAGTGCGCCTGTGGTTAGAACAACGTGAAATCTTACCCTGCAGGACTTGCAAATCAAGGCCCATGTACATAATCCCACTAGTTTAGACATGGACGGACGACCTGACTGCGGTCATTTGTGTAAATATTACTGCGCGATGGACGTTAGAAACCAAAGTCAGCAAGTCAGTTGCACTGTCGTATTTTGTCTGTGCAATGTTGACACACGGCGCCGTTTGAAGGCCGACTGACTTATCGGTGTCTAAACGTCAAAACAAGACATTAATATTTTGGAAGAAACTTGCCAGCAGTTCGACCCCGAAGGTTATACGTACGTAGGTTTCCGTGTTTTGGTGATTTATTTTCTTGGAATTTGGGAGCTTCAAATTTATCTTTTTCCCCACAGATTGTTTTTTTTAAAGTGTCAATCGGCAGTGTTTGACTAAACATCGCGGTTAATTGGAGCTCATATTTGAGGCAATAGGACACAGGATTGAGACACCACAATCTTGAAAGAACACACACGTGATACGAATACTTGAAAAACATCCCGGTACCGAGAAGAGAAGGCGAGACAAGGGCTTTGGTTCAGAAGGAAGAAGCCTCCCGCGCGGACAGTTCATTGGGAGCTCTGTTCAAGGCTAGCATCCTGTAAAGCTTGGGCTCTTTGTATTCAAGGATATTGCTAATTTGTTTTTTTTACCTTGATTTCAATAAAAAAAAGAACACATCGGAGATAAATTTTAGGAATTTATTAGTATTTACCATAAACACAAGGCTCTACTTAACACGAGATTTCTCACCTGAGACATATAAGTACAGACGCGCTCATCTGAGGAGGTTTCCGTTCGACAAAGGGAATTGTCCTGATAATGTAAATGAATGTAATGGAGCAATGCTGCACTAACCAATACTCTTTTTACGAAAGCTGACAAATGTCATGTATTTTTGCTTTTTTTTCTGAATTGCGGATGGCACCGTTAATCTTGCAAGCTATTTATAACGTTGCTATAGGTTGTCTTGGTATACTAAGGGCAACACCCATAGATAATCCTCCTGCTTAGTGACAGCAAAATGTCGGCGCACGTTGGCTGATATTGAAGCATCGATTGGGCAAATTCGTTGAATCGTCTTCAGCCAAACACTGTATAGTTCAATCAGTTAACTTGGTTGATATTACCTATCACGTCTTGAAAGTGCGTATCCGTTTTAGGGAGAGTGAATAGGAGTGCAGAGAACTTGCTTTATTCAGGTCGTGTTGGTTTGGATATGACGTAAGGAAATATTGTGAAATAAATTGTTTATGGCCTACTGCAACCTATATTTTACTCACAACTGTTCACGACTCGTGCGCTCGCTCTCGTGAAGGTCCGGCTTATTGTAGCCGCGGTTGGTGCACCGTCATGTTTCGTTTTTATATAAATAAGTCTAGATTAAAAATTGCAAATATAAATTGATGCGCCGAGTTATTTGATTTGTTTTTTGGTAGCGAAATAAATATTGCCTTCGGTCTATTTTCATTAGGTTTCTATAGAACTATTATTGTTGAAAACCAGACACGAGAGTAAGTAGATATTCAATAGCATGTAACGTATGTTTTAGATTAAATTGTGAATGCATGTTATATAGTTGAGGCTCACCACGAAATAAAATGTTGTTTTTGCTCGGGAAAACTTCTGCAAAAGTGTGTGTTTGATGTTTTCAGAACCCTTCGGCACATTAGCACTACACTGAAAACGTGTTTATATACTCCCTCACGTATTTTTACCGCTATAGCGGTCAAAATATGTGAAGGAGTATATCGCCCGCATAATATTGCGACTGTCATGAACACCCCCGATTTAGCAGAACAAACTAGAAGTATTTTTAACTGAAAGCAGCAGAAGCTACTCCATACGCTCCAGATGATTTTGTTTCAATCTCTATGGGGAATTTTGGTATATCTAGAGTGCCTAAGTATACTTAGGCACTTTAGATAAATACAAAGTCCTCATAGAGATTGAAACCGAATTATCTGGAGCGTATGGATGTAAGCTTTTGCTGCGTTCAGTTAAAAAAAACAAAAAAACTTTTAGTTTGTTGTGTTCAGGCACTTTAGGTATATAAAACTTCCTCAGAGAGATTGAAACAAAATCATTTGGAGCGTATGGATGTAAGCTTCTGCTGCTTTCAGTTAAAAATACTTCTAGTTTGTTGTGCTAGATCGGTTTGCTCATGACAGTCCCGATATTATGCCGGTCATTGGATCTCAACTCGCGAAAAAAATAATCTAGAGACTTCAAAACTTTTGTTTATTGGCCAATTTTTTAAATGCAACTAAAACATTGAGATTTTGTTACGTGTCTGTGCAGAGAGCGGGAAAATAGTCAGCAGTAATGGGCGTTTGTTTTCTACGCCGTAGATGGAAATTTAGGCAGTGCAGTAGGACTGCTAGTGTGGGGTCTTTAACATGCATCATGCACTAGTGATGCAATACGGCCCGATCATCCCAATAGAAAGTGCAGGGACGGGCAGTAAACCGAGTATTCCTTGGTTCTGGAGCGCGAGCTTTCACACCACGTGCTTCGAGCTACGGAGGATTAACACACTCGGACACCAATCCGAGTTATGCAACGCCCATCTCAGTGCGACTCAGAACAAGCGACTAATATCGCTTTAGTCCGACTTTACGTGATGGTAAGCAAAATATTACGTCCAAATTATGTTTATGTTCTTACAAAAACCGCAATTAAAGAGACGGTCACTGTTCACACTCAGTCCTACACTAGGCCATCGTTCGCTAATTTTCGTTCCACGCATGTTCCTTCACTGACGTCTGCGATGACGGCTGGAGCTGTCTCTTGGAGTGCGCGCGCATTGAAATTGAGTAGATGTGACTAGAGGGAACCAAAACAATCGTACGCACCATGGCAAGAAATTTACCTGAGCGCCATCGCCGTAGTTACCTACAATTCTTCTCGTCACTCCAGAATCTACAGTTGGGGTTTCGCTGTATATTGACAAAACGAAGTTTAGGATTGGATATCTGCAAAAGCATAATGCACTGTATCTGAGCAGAAATTTATATCTCGGTATTCAGGGACACTATATGCACCGTAACAGAAATATGTTTTTAAGTATAAGATAATTTGAAACAGTATTTTCTTGTTTGTCTCTCGAGGTATTCTATAGAGATACCCACTGAAACATATTCAGAACTCTTAAGGGTGGAAATCTGCTTGTCCCAAGTCTATCCCCCAGGATGTGACGGTCAATCCGTTAGGGTGCTAGCGATCTTAGCAGCATCTTAAGTATTTTTTTAAAGACTATCTTGTTTAAGATCAGCACGCGCCGCATACAGTTGCATATACACGGAAACCATAAATATGGACTTAATGAATTACGTGCAAACCTAGAATCACGACCCTCCGGACTGCTCCACCGCCTTATATACGCGGCAATGGAAATATTCTAATGTTCAGGTGTCTACCTCTAGCGTTACGAAGGTTACAAGTAGATATATAAAGGATGTTTGATTTTATTTCGGACAGCTTTATTTTCGCAATTGACAGTGATCTCCAAAGTCTTCTGATGTATTAAATGCCGTCCTCGAGGTGCGATCGTTTAAAATTATTTAGAAGACATTAAGCGGTCGTTTCGGGGTGTGAAGAAATACCTTATCTGGATCAATTTCCCCTCTATATTAAGCGGAGAAACTACGGTGTGTAGGTTACGTGGCGACAGCGTCCCCGCTAAATTTAGTGGGAAAATTAAATTGGTGTGTAGTTCATGTAGTGGATTTTTCTTCTTAATTTAGTGAGGAAATTGTATTGATGCAACTGTCACCTGTCATCAGGCCACGTGACGTCATTTTCTCCGCTAATTTTAGCGGGGACATTGAATTGATGTATTTGTGACGCGCATCAAGTTACGTGACAGCAATTTTTCCGCTAATTGAACGGGGACATTAATTTGGTGTATAGGCCTCGTGAAGTAAGGTCACATGACATCACATTTCCCGCTAAATTTAGTGGGAAAAGTGAATTTGTCTAGAGGTCCCGTGACGTCAAGTCATGTTTGAATTTTTTAGCTACATTTAGCTGGGAAACTGAGTTACTGCATAGGTCACGTGTCGTCAGGCGACGTGACATTAGTTTCCCCGTCGGCTTTGGCAGGGAAACTTGATTGATGTATAGATCAGGTGACGTGAGGTCACGTGACGATTGACATCACGTGACCTAAACACCAATTCAGCTTCCCCGCTATAATAGGCGAGAAAATGCACCGAGACGGACGGACAAAATGTTGGGATTTGGGGTTCCGCTAAAAAAGGATATCATACTTTAAAAATCCTTGAAATGTGCTAATATGGTCGGTGCAGGAAAGTTACATGGCGAGTGGCACATAATA
Source organism: Ixodes ricinus (assembly GCA_037355805.1). Lineage (NCBI taxonomy): Eukaryota > Metazoa > Arthropoda > Arachnida > Ixodida > Ixodidae > Ixodes > Ixodes ricinus. Next base: position 110,620 of record JAZHYW010067252.1, on the reverse strand, counting down.
TAGGGGCTCATCCTCTAGATAAGTCGGATAATTATATAAAAAATATTAATTAACATTTTGATCAGTAAAATAATTGTATAGTTCAAATTAGAAACTTGCTGAGCGTTACTTAAAAAAATTAAACCTGTCAGTCCTAGGAAGACTTGTAGCACCTGGCAAGCCGGGGGGGGGGGGGGGGTGTTGTGCAAGCGCAGGGTTGGGGGTGCGAAGAAGCCAATGACAAGATTATCATCCTCGTTCCCTCACTTCTGTTTCGAGTCCTTCCGAAATTGACTGAAATATTGGTTCTCGATGACTGCACGATTCTAATTGGAACCAAATGTTTATGTTCACTAATTATAAAAACGTTAGCTGACAAGCTTTAGTAATTGTCTGACTTATCGTGAGTATCAGCACCTATATTATGTCCCCCTGATCATATAAATCACCCGCACAGACCACAGGACTATAGCTTTTATGGCTTCGTTTAAATAAATCTGTTGGAATGAAAACCAAACACCCCGGTGGGTTTGTTTTCATCAATATTCCAATTAAATCATGATATCTCGCAGTTCAAGGAATGCATCACCTATTCAAAATCATTTATTAGGCAATACATATTTTATGTAAAGGCTGCAAGAACCTGCCGTAGAGCTCTTGGAAGGGGTGTGGGGTCGATTACGCCATTTCCCACCGAAGCACTCTTTTCCACACCTGTTTTACACCCTGCAAGATGCAGGAGGAGGAGGGCTGTAGGAAAGGATTAAAAGTTACGATTGAAAAGAATATTACTGATCATAAATGTGCAAAGAAGGTGTAGCCAGGGGTGTAAATCTTTGTCCTTACACCCCTAAGGGTGTAAGATACTTTTTCGAGTAATAACGAACGATTAGAAAGTTCTACCGATTACCTCTCATGACGAATTCATAAATATACCGTAATACAATGCAATATATAATGTATTACTTAATAAGTCGCGGCGTTATTGTGATAAACAGAAATAGTTTCTTGTATTTTTATACAGACGCGTTTGTGAGAGCATTTCTAGACGAATAGAAGTGCTCCAAACTGAGATGTCCCGACCGCGTGGTACATTTTACGTACCGTGCACGAGAACACATTCCCACACTTAATTTATTCTCACAGTCGTTCAACTTGAAGTCAAGTTCACGCAGAGCGTACGCTGCGTTAACACGCGCTTAAGAAAACAGAAAAAAAGAAAGAAAAAAGAATAGAGATGCGAGAAATAAGAAATTGTCAGAAACCGCAATGTAGACAATTCACGCACCACTATTTTCCTCGTCTGCTGTCTCCGAAGGTAAGTTAAAGCCATTATTTTTACGCGACGTTGCGCAGCCTTCAAGGGGAGGGGTGTGCGATTCTGCTTTCGCATTCGAGGTGCGCTGCTCTCTCGATGCCAACGCGTAGAGAGCGCCCAGTCGCCGGATGCCGGACCGTACTGTGCCGCCGCCGCCTGCGTCGCAACTCGCTCGCCTCCAAACCGCGTGTAGACGACACGCGCGTGTGCCTGACCAGTGACCAACCCACAGATGGTGGAAACATTAGCGTTTGATCGACATGCGGCCTCTCACAATGTAAGTAGGTTCTCGAATCGGTTTTGGTACGCACGCACGCGTAGTCTCATTGTGTCTGCTTTTGCGTAAATCTTTCCTCGTCTATTGTTTTCGAACTGGAGTAGAAGAGCATTCGGCAGTTGTTGACGGGTCCCGTGCCTCCTAATATTCTTCCGTAACCAATCGGATTCTGGCATTAGCCGATAAGAACGTTGAAAAACAAATCACGAAGGAAGAAGTGATAACGCAATAGCCCAAACCGTGCGTTTCTGAAGCTGTCAGAGACACGGTAAGGTAAGCTATACACCAGTGTAGCTTTCAAACCATGTTTCTGGAAATTTTCGGGTTTGTGTACTTTTACAAACCTGTCGGAACGATAAACAAATGGCAGGAGAGGTCAACTCGAAAGACGACGATTTTTTGTTGTCGTCATTCAAATTCGAGATATGGCCACCCGTTAGTAGACCGCGCCACACTGATAGCCCGAACACGACATCGACGGTTTTTTCCCATTTTACTCAAGCAGAGGGTTGGTGGGCACTACACTTTGCCGTTTAGTCTTACGCTCTAAATGATGAAATTGCGCTGCGCTAGTTTTTTTGTTGTATGCGTTTAGCTTAAAAAAAATGCAGTCGTTTAACAACGTCGCGTTATGTCAATATTGAGCTTGAGCTGCAGTTATTACGCAGTAACTATGCAATTAGGACGAGGTTGTACGAATCATAATCGAAGCGCAGTGAAGCACGATGCTTATTTTATTATTGATGATACACTTTTCGAATATATCAAAGAAATGTTTTTTTCTTAGACTTAAGACGCTTCTAATAAATTGTCAATAATTGTTTAAAATATTTGCTAGGGTAAACTACATTGACGTGGGGCTTGCGCTTAAACACTTTTATTTATAAGTCGCTGGAGTTTGATTTAGGGCATGATTAGTGCTAGAAGTTCTTTTCATATATATTAGAAACTGTTATGGCATCCGATAATTACGTCAGCTTTATATACACCGCAAAAAATACCAATATATCATATGTCACATTTTTGTATCGAGATTGAGATATTATGAAATATATAACCTAATATCACTAAGGACGTCATACATAAAATAAAATGAATAAAATAAAACTTTCGGGTGGTCGTGCAAAACCGACAGAGAACAACTGGCTCACCTTCACTAAAAATTGATGATTATTTTGGTCCTGAGTATTTTCACTCGAAATTTAAATTTCACTCTCTCAGCGACGATATCGAGCATGAAGAAATAAAATTAAAATTCTAGTAACATGTAAAGTTTCCGATATACATACAGTATGACGAAGTTGCCAAGTTAGAACTAAATATAAATTAGTGTTTAATAAGAGCTGAGACCGTTCAAGGTTGACCGTCCCGGTCAGCCTTGAATGGGACGGCTTTACAGAGAAAACGGAAAATCTGACAAGCACGAAACTGTGCCAGTTTTCAGAATTATTCTCCATGTGCGACCAGGCGTCGCTGACATTGTTTTGCTAGATTCCTTATTTCATTAGCGTCGAAAGCACCGGGCTGCATGACTGTAGTAAGGCGAACGGATCCATGAGATTCACTTGTAACTTTCTGTGATCCTTCGCTTGACCTTTGACCCCATTGAATTAAATACAAGTTCAATTCAAATTGACAGGTTCAATCCAATTCAAATGACAAGGTTCTGCCGCCCCCTCCCCCTCCTCCCTACCCCATACAGCAGCAGACGACATGCAGACATAGACGCACATATCTCTAAAATTACTAACATATTTACCAACAAAAAAATATTAGTATCAAAGATAGCAAAGAAAAAAAAAGCTAAAAATATCGTGCAGTCACTTCATGCTCTTACCAAGCAGAAACATAAATAGGAAACGCCACTAAAAAAATAAACAAAACCTACCTCTTTCCACGTCTATTTCAAAATGTTAATGTGCAATTAACTGCACCCATTTAGAAAATGCGGTAGTTTAGATTTCACCATTTCTTTGCCATAATTAGTCCCGGAATGCGGTACTGACCATATAATCGTACAACGAATATTGTACGTCTTTTCCCTGAACTCAAGGTGGGAGATTCATAGGAATAAATGTTATGACATATCGACTTTTTGTATGAAAGGGCAAGTTTTGTAACTAGAGTAATTTGTAACTTGCACAATATTGGATTTTTCGGACAATGGTTTCGTATGGCTATCATAGGTAGTGTGGCATATCATACAAATCACTCTTTTTTTGGGAAAATGTATATATGTTTGATATTTGTCAAAGTGGTATTTTTACATACTAAGAAACAAAAGTTATAATGAGCGTGCAAATAGTGTTTTAAACGAGTATCATAGCGGAGCTGGGAAATATGTGACGATATCTGTATATCGTACCCCCAGCCTTCGAGAGTTTACTACATTTTAACCTGCAGCATTTCGTTCCAAACCATGTCTTCATTAAAAATTATCCCTAAGCACTTTCACGCCCTCAACTATATTATAGTGCCTGTATCAAGAGAAAGCACAGACGTGTAACTAGCATTTGTATTTCGGGATCAAATACGGACGACCTTTGTTTTGGTTACATATATTTGCAGGGAATTTGATATTGTCCGAGCATTTAGTTTAATAAAAATGAGTAGCCTTACCAACTATTTGATCTGTGTTAACTCCTCAACAAATAAACTCGTATCATCTGCATAGATGATGTAGTGCATACTATCGTCAATGTTTACCGGATCATGAATATACAAGCTGAAAAGAAGCGGCCCAAAAATGCTGCCCTCTGGCATCCCTGCGGTTAGGGACTGAAAATTAGATCGTTTCTTGTTTATTTCAACAGACTGATATCGGTCATAAATATAAATCTTGATTAGATGTGAAGCGATACCACGATCCCCATAAAGGTACAAATTTCTAAACAATGTGTCATGATATATGCGGTGAGGGCCTTTGTGAAATCAATATATATTCCAAGTCTCATAAGTTTCGTTCAGATATTATCTAGAAGTAATATCTTTTGTTTTAATATTGCTAGTTCACTCCAGCGATCTTTCATAAATCAGTATTGACAGTGCGTAATAACTTAACATTTTCCACAGAATGCGTATAGCTTTTGATGTATGCTTTTTTTTGAAGAATTTGGGGAATATGAGCAGAACGGAAATGGCTCTACAATTTCCTAAGTCATTTTATTCCCCCTTTATATATTACCGTCACCTCTGTAAGCTTAAGTTTTTTTGGGAAAAGTTACATTCTGAAAGGCTTAATCGAAAATATACGTTAGACATGGAGCAATCGCTTGTAAAACATGTATACCTGGCTTAATTTGAGGGACGTGTATGTCGTAGCTCTTAATTTTTTCAGGTTTTGAAAAACCGAGAATACTTTGTGTACATCGGTTGGGCATAGAAATAGGATGTCAAAAACGCTGAGCAGATATTTGGAAGCATTTATTGAGGATGCACTCTGTGCGAATTTAACAAAACAGCCATTGAATGTTTTAGCTAAAGCTTCCCTAGCTACATCAGTCCCTTCAATTTCCTGTGTAATTATTTCCTCGTGCAACTCATGAATAATTAGACAGTTCAAGTTTTCCATATAACATCCGACTTTTGTTGACCTTGAAGTATATTATTACAACACGAAATCTACATGTTTTAGAGACGAAGTTTTGCAATGTTGATATCTTTTGTACAATATTGCCTCTTGTTTGTACAGGGTTGTTTTAAAATTGCCAAAACTGTCTGCATGCGAATTAATGTAAAGCGTACGTATAAGTTTTAAAACATGTGTATAATTTGAAGCATGTAAATTCGTGATGAATATGTAGTTTATGCGTCGTGCTCTACCGCAAAGGCCTTTGAGCTGTTGGTAAGCACGCGAAAATAAACATTGAATTGAACTGAATTCAAAGTATGAATGTTTTCCTTGTCCTAAGGCCGTACTGCACTGAATTCTCAGTTTCTAAAATTCAGTTATTCCGTCAACGTCTTTGCTATGCACGAATCGATAATAAAGGGTATATTTCTTATATAACATTTTTCTTATTTCCTGCCGTAACCCAAGACTTCCGTGACTTGCGGGAAATATTTTGTATTTGGTCAGGAATACAACGTTTGTATATCGTGTTAAAAGTACGAACAAAAAAAATAAAATCCCTCGTCAACTGATACGCTGGACTTCACCGCGCTCGAGTTTTCAGGATTTATATGTTGTTCAAAAAGTTGGAGATTTTTATTGCTAATGTTGCTGAAACGAATTTGAGCAACACGGGATTTTTAAGGTTAAAATATGCATCGGTAAGAGGAAGATTGGTATGTGGTCGCTAATGGTTACCCCAACCATGCCAGCGACTACATCTGTTGTGGGAAAATTTAGTTAAAAATAGCAGCAGTAAGGTTTCATCCACAGACGTCGCACGTGTAGGCTGTAAAATAACCTTAAACAATAAATAAGATTGGTACAACGAGCCGAAATAAAGTTGATGTTTAGAGGAGGTAAGCATGTATATATATAAGTCACCACCAAGATAAAGAGTAAGTTTATTTTCGCCAATAAATCTAAAAATAAAAATCTTCAAGGAATTCTAGAAAGTTTAAAACATTCCCACTTGGCGGTCGATAAACGGCCAAAACTACGGATTTATTGTCTCTTATAGTTAGGATCTCGTAGTCGCTTGTTGTAAATGTTCTGATGCAATAATCAAGAAAGTTTTTAAACATTAGTGCACACTGCTCCTCCTTGTTTGTTTTTTCTATTTAAATTGAATACTCCATGATTATCTTGCTTATCCACTTCATCAGCTGGGCTATACCATGTTCCGGTTAGCACTATAACATCAAAATAAAATGTAAAACTGTCTTAAAGGATGTTAAGTTCATCAAACTTATTTGGAACTGATTGATCATTTGAACGGAAAAAGACGAATACACTTTCGGTTGATCTTTAGAAAGTTGGACAACTTCATTGGGTAATAAATAAGATTTCTGAGTCGCTGCGAAACAGACATAGGAAATAGAAAAAATATTGAAATTACTAAAACGAAGGTACTCAAGGTCTTGAAAATCATACTTAGTTTTTATTAGATGCGTCTGGGCATCGTCCTTCTCACTAACAAGACCCTTTGCCGTGTTTGTATCAAACATACTGGAATTCCTTTGTTTTGGCCCGTTGCTACGGATCCCAAAGCACGGCTTTATCTTTCGGCACCAGGTTTTTCAAGATATGGGTTTTAGTTCGACATTCCTCAGTCGTGATCGGCTATCTAGCCATGTATCTCGAGTCATTTGGCTGGCAAAGCACACGATGTTTCCTGGAATTTCGTCTGCGCGTGATGAAAGCCTGTGTGCTGCGGTGATTTCACCGGATGTCAGATCAGGCATATCTAAATCCTTCGACACTTCATTTATTATAAGCATCAGTTCTTCGTTTATGGTTGTAGGAATCGCATGTAACTCGAGGTTATTTCTTTGACTCCTTCATTCAAGATCATCCATCTCTTGCTTCAGATTTTCAGTTTATACATTCGCATCAGTCTTTTCGCAATGTGTGACTCTTTTATTGAAGTTTTTTATTTGTTCATCTTGCTCACAAACACGCTTGAGCATTTCGTCATAGTTGTCGGACATGTGCTGAAAAGTTTTTATCATTACGTCTACTGTTTTCTTAAGGTCTAAGAGGGTGTCAAGTTTAGCATTCATGCTAGCCGTGACAACAGATATATTCAGTTCACAACTTTGTGTGTCGCTTTGAGTGCCAGGAACGGCACGTTGTACATTAGGCTGCTTACTGCTTTGGCCGTTGCGAGACCTAGCAGCTCTACAAGTCCAGCACCGCCATGAATTCCAAGTAGCAGCATACTTTTTAAGCGACGCTTCAGGAATCCCTGCACAAGTTCTTACGTGATATGAGTATTTACATTCTGTACCTTCAATCTGCAGTTCACTTTTTTCGAAGTCATTCGCTACATGCCAGACAGATATCTTCATCATCTGGATCATGGGACATTTCGGTTTAAAAGCATTAAAGTCACATTGACCACAGAAGCAAACAACAACAACAATAGGAAGAGCAGCAGCAGCAGGAGTATATTGCAATAGGTGAAAAACGACTGAAACATCGAGATGTGTTGTTTATTTCTCAGTGCAGGGTGCTGCCACTGCTGCTGTGCGTCCTCAGGCTGGGCCAACACCCCCTGGATAACAAAGCCATAGTGCGGATAGAGATGTCGTCATCGCCGAAGGTCAACGCTGATCGCCAATTGGACACGACCATTGCGCAAATGTTTGGCTCAAACTTGACTTGAAGCCAAGCGCTTACGCAGCACTCGTTTCCAATCTGTGCCCAGCGTTGACTTTCGCTGGTGACGCAAACATGTCAGCGCTACTGCCTTATCTTCCAGGTGATGTGTGCAGTGCGTACCTTCTTTATAACAAAGGGGCTGATGACGTAGCCGATGACACTTATCTTGTCTCCCAATCGCCGAAGGAGGTCTCCCGGGTAAAGCCATGGGTAGATGATTTAGGTATTTTCGGATTGGTGAAGATTCCTGCAGAAGGGCTCCGTACTGAAAGAGAGAGTGTGTTGTTTAGGTCGAAGCTTGCTGCCACTCCTGCTGTGCGTCCGCGGGCTAGGCGTTTCTCCTTTATAACACAGGGGCTGATGATGTTACCGACGACGCTGATCATATCTGCCAATCACCAACGGGGGTCCCCGGTAGAGCCACGATTCAGGTATTTTCAGATTGATGAAGATTCCGGCCGAATGGTGTACGACAGCTGTCGCTGTCGAACACTATTGTTCGTGGAATATGGTTTGTACCCCTCAATGGGCTGTGCAAACTCCCATAAATATAAGCTTCTCTCAATTTGTCGTCTCACTTTGTCCTACACCACAACTTTTATTATACACCGCTGCTCCACAGCTACAGAAACATTGTTCTTTGTCATAAAAGCTGAATCATCTGCGCTCGCTTCAAATACGTTATTATATGGCCGGGGTGTTAAAAAAGGATTATGTTAACGTACTTTGCAAGTTTCATCACACTACACTCTAAGAAAAAGGGGGTGAACACGGGTACTCTCCTTGTACTCATATGTAACTCCCCAAAACTACATTTCGTCGTTCTGTCCACTGACGTCGAGCTGGCGATACCAACTTTTACAAGCGGCTTGATAGCTGTTGGATATAACGTACTAAATATCTAATGTGCATATCAAAGACTAAAAACAAATTACTGAGGTTTTGCAGCCGGACCGAAAAAACCTTGATTGTCTTAATGCAGCCTTTAATGAGTACATTAGCTATTTTAATAAGTTGTATCGGTCGACTATCAAGCCGCTCGTAAAAGTTGGTATCGCCAGCTCGACGTCAGTGGACAGAACGACGAAATGTAGTTTTGGGAGTTACATATGGGACAAAGGGAATACCCATTTACACCCCTTTTTCTTAGAGTGTACACTTGTTCAGCTATTCCTTATGGGAAAACGTCCCAGTCAACCTTAAACGACCCTTGTACATCACTAAAAGGCATCGGTAGTCGCGAAAGTAGTTATGCGTGCGACGTAAACCACTAGGACAGTGATATTGTATTGGCAGTACTGGCTGGACGCCTCAGTAGTGCCACCAAGTCTAACTTATAATAGAATTCTTCATTTCGGATCCACCAGGAAGTTTACTCCGCTAGTGGAATTTAAACGTTTAGTCATATAGCAACACAACGGAATGTAAATTATACGGTTATAGTGACCGGTCTAAGAATAGAGACGAAGCTCTTACAAGAGGCGCGCAAGCTACAGAAGAGTATCGACGCCATATGTCTTTGAACAATTCGGCGGTATATTTTTAAATATTGTAAATAAAACGTTATGTAGGGAAACGAGCCTCTACATATTGGTGACCCGGTACCAAGCGACGCACGACCTCACCCAGCTTCGCTGCTCCAGAGTCTTGATTTTTATGGTGAGCTGAGCTTGGAATCGGCGCCTTGAGTCTCGGTGATTACAGCGGCGCTTCGGTAACCTCGTTGACCTTGGGGGCGACGACAGCAACCATCAAGCTTCCGGAGTTCTGAAGTCAGACTCCGAGCTATGGTTCCTTACGGTGAAATCAAGCTTCAGGAAACACATAATTGCGTCGTCCTTGATAAAGTTCGACAACCTTGTTTACCCTACGAAAGCTACGAGAAGAGCTGATACAACGCCCCATAAAATCAGAGCCACGCCGGCGTCAACAGCATCTGGCTGCGAGGAGTTGGGCGATCGAAAATCCACCGAGTTCCTCCGAAGAATGGAACTCCTCAGAGACAAAGCGACAACAATGGACACGTCGATCCTGAAGGATCTCTTCCTACAACGCCTCCGAACTTAAGTGCTCATGATTCGGAGCACGTCAGCGACAGACTCGCTCGCCATACTGGCTCGTACGGCGGACAAGATTATGGATGCACGTGCCCTGACATTTCTGAAATGCGGCAAGACACAGCATCGCCAAGCCCAGCGCCTATGAAAGTCGGAAATCAACTCACTCAGATCCTCTACTTTAACAAGCGTTTAAAGGCCAGGGTTGACCAACTCAGCCAAGAGCTCCGAAGTCTGCGTGTACGACCATCATCATCTCTGACTACCCAGGGAGATGCCCGCCGACAATAAAGATGACCACGAGACCAGTCCAACGACTCTGAGGTCTGCTGGTACCACCGACGATATGAACAAGACGCGAAACGATGCCGATCACCCTGCACCTCGAGAAACGGCATGCAGGGGCAGGCGCTGAAGGCCGCCAACGTCGAGAGCCCCGTTTCAGGCCGACTTTCCTACGTCACCGAACGCCGTACGAAGGCCCGTTTTTTTGATAGACACCGGTGCTGAGGTAAGCGTTGTACCCCCCACGATGAAGGACCGACGGAGACGTCAAGAATTTCCACCACTGCACGCTGTAAACAAATCTTCGATTAAGGCATACGGTGAGAGGTCGCTAACACTGGGCATCGGGCTCCGTAGGACGTCCCGCTGATTTCTAGCATTGAGGACCTACCTCAAGCCAACATCGGAGCATACTTTCTACAGTGGTTCGTGCTCACCGTGTACTTGAAGAGAAACATGATCTTGGTCACTGAGACGCGACTTAGCGTCCAAGTCCTTGTGTCGAATACGCCCGCCCTTATGGCTCGTTCACAATGAAGCGGATCCGCAGCGCTAAGCGGCTGGGATCGAGCGGTTGGGGCGCGTTTTCGCGATCCGCGAAGCAGCAACCAATCGCAACGCGACGCTGATGTGAAGTTGGTGTCTTTCGAAACAAGTTGGCATATGTCGCTGGTGAGGCGTTCAAAGCGCTGTGGTTCTAGCGTTGAAGCAGACAAATCAACAATGAAGCGTGATGTTCACGTCCGTCACTCAAATCCGCCGCGAAAAGAATCTACCCGTAATCTTTACGTGCTTCGCTCCGAGGATTTGGCTCGGGTAAGAGTTTGTTTAAAATGCGGGGTGCCAAAGCCCGTCGCCCTCTGCCTTGTTAGTCTTTGACCGCAGAAGATCAGAACCAGCCCCCGATCGCTCGAAATAGCTTTTGTAACCACTAAGGCAGTCGCGTGAACCACTGAAAGCTTTCGACACCGTGCATGAGCACCACGGAGGCCGATAGAAACGTCGTGAGCCCAATTGCGTAGCCAACACACTACCGCGGAGCTGGCAGTGTACCTGCTCATAGGCCGACCTGTAACGTTTACTACTACCAAAGGAATAAAATGAACCTACTGGAAAAATAAAGCGTACGTATAAGAGGATGCATAGGTAATCCATACGGCGTTTATTTGTGCTTAATGCTAAACAAACAGTAGACTCGACCGACGTGCGAGTAACGAGAGAGAGTCCGCCACCTCAGCTTGAACGCTGAGGTGGCTGACTCAATGTTCCCCAATCAAAGGGGAACATTGAAACTCGTTACTTTCAAGTAATGAGAGGAGAGCGAACAATGCGGGGAAACACTGGCCCCCTATCTTGAAAACAAGGCCAAATATTCATGCGGCAACTTGTCCATTTCGAAGAAAGGGTCGGTGGCATAATCGTCTGAATCAGCAAGGCGCGCCTAAGCCTGGCTGGGCTTTGCTTGTGTATGAAGTCGAGGAAATCGCTGGCGGGTTTTGCGGGTTCATGTCTCTTTTTCGCTGCCAGACACTCATAATGCTTGCGAACGGCCTGAAGAAAATCCGTTAGAGTGTCAAAATAACTGAATATTGGCTTTGGATCGTGGAATAATCTGGATTTTGGACTGTAAAACCGGGGTGCGGAACGCAAGTCTCGAAAAATCACGCGTGATTCCCGAGAAACCGCCAACCGCGTCTCGATGTGTTTCAACATGGTCGCTCGTGAACCGCTTTCGCAACCGCTTCGCAAACTCATCCCATCTGCCAGTGTGAATGCCCCGTTTGTCCCACTTTGTATCGAGCGGAAGCGGATACTCCATAGAAGAAAGTTGTCAATCAATCTCCCCTGGTATTTTGCCCGTCGGCTCCTGATCTGTCTGTTCAACACAGCCGCGGCAGCCGCGGGATTCGCGGCTGCCGCGGGATTGACAGCCGCGGGAATCGACCATTGACAGAGACAATCGAAGTGATCAGAAGCTCCCCAAGGCAGACAACGGTACCTAAACTTCGCGAATTCCCCAGGCTGTTCAATTTTATCGACAATTCGTACCAAACAGATGTTGCGCCTGACAGTGTCTCTACGACTTACTGCAGGGCACCAAAAAGAAAACGTCATCTCTGCAGTGGACAGAGGCTGCCCACCAAGCCTTCAAGAAATTTAAAAATGTCATGGCTAGCGCCAGCCTTCTCATGCATCCCATAAGCAGCGCACCCATTTCCATCATGGTCGACGCCTCAGCTGGCGTATTGGGAGCTGTTCTACAGCATCAAGTCGAAAGTGACTTGCATTCGCTGTCATTTTTACCGAGAAAACTTTCTCCAACAGAAATTCGATGTAGCACCTTTGAAAGGGAGCTGCTGGCAATCTACCTTGTCATCAATCATTTTCGTTACTTCGTTAAAGGACGACATTTTTTCGCCCTGACTGACCACGAGCCTCTGACATTTTCACTAACATCAAGCAGTGCGGCGTATACTCTGCGGGAGGTACGGGACATGGCGTATATTTCAGAATTTACTACCGACATCCGTTTTGTGAAGGGCACGGACAATGCTGCGGCCGATGCGCTCTCCAGACTCGGAATGCACCAGTGTTCTTCCGAGCACCCTGCTGTCCCCTAAGCAGAGCTTGTGGCCACACTCCGAACTTCAACACCTCAGAATGTACTAAACAACCTCCGCATTCGAAGACGCGCAGATACCCAGTTCTGATAACACGATTGCATGTGACCTGTCAAGTTGCCGACCCCGTCCGTTCATTCCATCCTATTTAGGTCGAGCAGTTCTTAATTCATTACATTGCCTTTCCCACCCTGGAATACGAGCCACGTAGCGTCTGCTTGTGTCAAGATTCATCTGGCCGCTTATCAACACCAATGATCGGATTTGGGCTAAGACCTGCGTACAGTGCCAGCGCTCAAAGGTACATCGGCATGCGCTTACAACGCTGGGGAGGTTCACCCCAACAGACGCTCACTTCGCCCAAAGTCATGTGGATGTGGTAGGACCACTTCCCCGTCGCATGAATACCGCTACATCTTGACCGCCGTGAATCGTTTTACGTGGTGGTCCGAGGTGGCGCCAATGAAGGGCGTTACAACACAAACATTGGCTCGCACATTAATTCTAATGTGGGTAAGTCGCTTTGATGTGCCCCAGACAATCACCACCGATGAAGGAAAACAATTCGAGTCGTCGTTGTTTCGAAGCTTGTCCCAATTTCTCGAAAGTCATCATAATCATACGACAGCCTACCACCCAATATCCAACGGTATGGTTGAACGTTTTCATTGCCAGCTCAGGGCATCTATCAAGGCACAGTCGAACAGCATAGCATGGACAGAAGCCCTTTCCCTAGTCATTGCAGGAATTCGAACGGCCTTCAAGTCGGATATCAACTGCAGCGCGGTGGAGCCGGTGTATGACTCGCCACTTTGTCAGGAGAGTTTTTCCGCCCCATGGCTAACAATGTGCTAGGGAGTGCCGAAAACAGCGTTCGTCAACTGCGCATCCTATTGCCGGACCTCCGACCTTTTCTAAGCACGGGCACCTTCCACTGGATACACTTCAATACCTAGTGATATGCTGCGTTGTACAGATATGCTCCTGAGGAAAGCACTGCAGCCTCCATACGACGGACCGTGCCAAATTCTACAACGCAGTCACAAAGCTTTGACGCTGATGATTAACGGCAACGGAAAAACGTTTCGTTAGATCGAGTGAAGCCTGACCATCTTGAAACCGATTTTTGTGCGCCCGAAACAACACTGGTTCAAAGACCTCGTCACGTGAGAATGCTACTAGATAACGGCAGCACGGGTAATGAGACCAGACACGTAGCCAGGATTTTGGTTCGGGGGGGGGGGCGCCCATGACAAAATGTTGTATGAGGGGAGAGGGAGAGGAGGCCCCAGCAAAATTGCAGATTTCGCCTCCCCCCTGGCTATGTGCCTGAATGAGACGTATTGTCTCTTCAGGAAAACAACCACCACAATTATTAAAGAAAAAAAACACTCGTCATCTTTGTTTTTTTATTAGGGGAAGGGTACTTGTGTTGACCAGTCTATACAGAGAAGACTAAGCATTCACGAGAGCCGTCCGGGCTACGTGCAGCATTGACGCAAGATGTCTTTGAACAGAGCGAGTGTTTATTTGTAAATATTGTAATTACAACGATATAAGGGCAGCGAGTTTCCACACAGTCATTCCAGCTATTACCCCCTTGATCAGGACACCTTTGTAAGCTTTTGAACAAATAATATTTTCTCATTTGGTTAACTACGTAGACTCTTATTCCTTTTTTTCCCCGTCCCAACATGGCTTTCGTAAACCCCTTTCCTGTGAGTCTCAACTACTGGCCTTCACTAATGATGTTCTTTCCATACTTGACCGTAGATCCCAGATCGACTGTTTTTTATAGATGTCTTCAAAGCTTTCGACAAAGTTCCTCGTAAACGCTTACTCTTTCAACACAGTCAACTTAATCTCGATCCTAACGTGCTGTCTTGGGTTACATGTTTTTTTAACTAATCGTTCTCAGTTCGTCCAGGCTACCAATGTAGTGATTTATTTTAAACCTGTTACTTCTGGTGTACAGCAAGGGTTTGTCTTGGGGCCCTTGTTTTTAATTTACGTAAATGACTTATCATTGTGTGTATCATAATCTATTATCCTCTACGCTGATGACTGTGTAATTTATCGAGAAGTCACTAATACGACTCACATCACCCTTCTTCAAAATGACTTATAATCTGTGGCTGATTGATGTGATTTGTGGCAAATGTCCCTTTATACTAACAAATGTAAAGCGATGAAAATGTCTCGTCGAATTCCTTCATCTTCCATTTACTCAATTTCTGACATTCCTCTTGAAAGTGTACCATGCTACAAGTACCTTGGCTGTCATATCGCTTCTAACATGTCATGGAAAACGCATACTGACCACATTATCGTCAACGCTAATTTCATGCTTGGTTAGCTAAAGAGAAACTTTAGGTTAGCTTAACTGTCCCTAAAAATACTAATGTATAAAACCCTCCTCCATTCCAAACTAGACTATGCCGCAGCAATCTGGGATCCGGCTCCGGGTCTCTTAGCTCTCGTGGCTGATCTTGAAGGCCTACAGAATCGCGGTGACCTTTTTATATTTACTAACTATCATCGCATATCTAGTGTCTCAACTATAAAAGCTAATTTATCACTTCCTGTTCTTTCATTACGCCGAAAAATATCTCGTTTGTGTTTTTTTTATAAAGATTATCATTCCAGTGCTTCACTAAGAAACAAACAAATATTAAATCCCGTTTTCATCTCTCGCCGCGCATAGGTTATCAATTTAAAGCCTATTATAACTCTTTCATTCCCAGAACATCTTCAGAGTGGAACCGACTTCCCGCGCAATTGGTAAACATACCCTCCTTTGATTTATTTAAAAGTGCGGTGACTGCTTAGTTATGCTAATATTTTTCTCGGCTTGTTTTCTTTGCTCTATAATTTCTAAACTTGTTTACACAATTTTTTATTATGTACGTTTTTAGTGCTTGGCTTGTAGTATTTTTATATTGTTTGTATTCCATATTTGTCTTGTCCCACTCCCCTGTCTAATGCCTCAGGGCCTTAAAAAGACTGAAATCAATTTAAAAAAAATATCTTCAGACAGATTATTGCTAGCTCATATGGAGGGCGACCCGGTGATAAGTAATACGGCAGCCGAACGGTTACCCGACTGTGGTGCTTCCGTTCAGTTTCTTCGTTTTCTTTTGTTTCCTGAGCCGCGACTACTCGCCGCGACCGATTAGATACCGTTGCGGCCGGGTGCCCTCATTAGGGCTCAAATGCGAGCGTATGGCACCGGGTTGCTTCCTCCCGCGGCAACCTTCTTCCCAGATGTGGGACAAGTTCACGGACTCGAGACTACGAGGTCGTTCTTTGAACCAGTAACAGGTGCCGCGCGTGTCGCATCGCTTTCATTTACCGAGGTCGTTGGCGCGTTTGAAAAAAGAAAAACAGTTTGTTCAGGAATAGTGGAACAATGCTCGGTCCGTCGTATCCGCATATTTCTACGACCTCTGTTAGAGACTTTGTGGCGAGCAAGTGTTCTACAACGCGTCTTCGGAGTATTGCAACGCAACGCGGGGCTTGCCAATCAAAGGGGAGCATTGAGAACGCGTGATGACTAGGCAGCCAAACGCGCGGCGTCAATGGAGGAAACAAAATCACGCGGGGGATTTTCGGCAGGTAAACAAACGCACACACGAGTGGCGCGAAGAACAGACGAACTTGCATTCCGTGTACATGTATTGTGACATCTCAGCGATTGTGGTAGGGACCGATCGTTATCAAAGTGGTTCATTATAGTCACCGACACCTTAAAGGCGCTGTGCAACAGTTTCAGTACTTCTTTGAACAGAACAAGTTATTTGTTCTCTCAAAACAGCAAGAATCGTCCTCCAAACCAATGCTAAAAAAGCCAATCCAACTCGTTGGGAAGAGCAAGTGCCAAGCTCGCTCAAAACAGCTCCTCGGTTGGTTCAGCTTCTTGTCGCAGGTGTGACGGCTGGCTTCTGGGATAATCTTTTCAAATCCTTCAAGCTTCTAATTCTCCCCACACCAAACTTGCCAAAAAAAAAAAAAAATCAGGCAGCCGGCAAAAAACAAAAAACAAAAATTTGAAAAATGGCAAGGAGGAAACGAGAGGCGATTTCCTCCTTTCACAGTGGCGAGAGGGAATGTGAGGGTCGGGTTCCTTCTCTCTGCTTGCAGGCCGGCCTTTAACTAACGTGGGAGTTGGTGTCTCGACATTTCTGAAGTAAGGAACAAAACACCGCATTCGCCTGCATGTCCTAGTTTTTATTTAAAAAATGGACAAAGATTGAGGTTTTCGGCGCCTCTCAACTCCTTCACTAACTTCCGAGTCACGTGCGCTGTGACGTCAATGGGGAAGGCGCGGTGTTCCGGTGAAGCTCTCTTTAGAGCAATCAGTGAGCGGCGAGAACTCATCCGCTCGCGACCGCGTGACCACGTGCTGGCGGGCGCAGCCAAGAAAGGAGGAAAGTCTCATCCGGGTCCGGCCATACCCGTCCCAAATACTTTGCCCGTCCGGCCTTGTCCCCCATCCTCCTGCGGCTTCTGGCGGCTGTTCCGCTGCTGACGGTTTTGTGGACCTAGGATAGATGGCGCCACTAAAACTCCGTATAATAAAACTTTTGTCGATGATACCAGGTTTTTGACGCATTTATATTTCTGTTGGAACGACAAGATTTATAAAAAAGTTACCTTTTATCGAGCAGGTATTCGCACAACTTGCTATCTTTCTACAAGATTCCCCATTGACGTCATGCCGCGTGTTTTTCATGGCCGCCGCTCTCGGCTGCAGGTCGAGGAATATTCTAATTTTGCCTCGCGATTACGCGGCGGAATTGCAACATTTCGAAGGAAGGAGGTGTGTTTTCTGTCCTTTGTGACAAGGTGAGCAATGTCAAAAGTAGAAAACGCCAATTCTTTCAACGTTAAAATCGTTGCAGAGCTCCTTTAAGGAACGCAAGGAGGGACCTGTTAAAGCGTGAGAGGCTTTTTAACGCTCACCCCCAATCCCAGAATCCTGTCCGTTCGTCCGTCCATCCGCCCGTTCATTTCCCGCTAAATTTAGCGGGGAAATTGATATCACGAGACCTATGCATGAACTCAGTTTCTCAGCTAAATTTAGCAGGAACATTGATGTCATGTGACCTCAGTCACGGGACACACACACCAATTCAGTTTTCCCGCTAAATTTAGCGGGAAAATTTACGTCCTTTGGCCAAAACAGCAATTCAGTTTCCGCGCTGGATTTGGCGATAAATTGACGTCACGTGCTCTATACACCAATTTAGTTACCTGCTAAGTTTAGCGGGAGAATTCCCGTCTTGTAACCGAGAGAGCGATCCAGTTTCCCGTTAAATTTAGCGGTACAAATTGATGTCACGGGCGTGATCTGTGGTCACGTGACCTATACAACCATTCAGTTTCCCCGGTCAAATTAGCGGGAAAATACACGTCCCGAGTCACACCAATTCCCTCGCCAATTCTCTCACCAATTCTCTATAATACATTTCAAGGATTAGAAAACTTGGAAGGTAGAGGTCACTGGTAATTTTTATGATACCGCTTTTGTTTCATGACTTATGTTTAAACGTTCTAGTCGGCTTATGACGAAACCCCACTGGTTCCGGGGCAATAATAAGATGTTCGGGGTCTCTTCACGCCCTGCGTTCCTTAAGTTTTCGATAGCTATCGCGAGATATTTCTACAGTGATGCCTTCTGCGCGTGGCACGAACAGGCGCTAAAGCTTACACTTTCATTTATTTAGCATTTCATTTATTGTTCCCTCAGGGCCGGAAGGCATTACAGAGAGGGGGGGGGGGGGGACCAGGAACAGACATTGACGACCACAAAATGCGATCTACAGGTTAGGCACAATCAACGAGAAAACCAATATTAATGGCAGTTCTAAAAAAAGAAAAAAGAAACTCAGAGTGCGTGGTGGTGGCAATTGTCCCGGAAAGATAGTCCCAGTCCTGGGATTTACGGGAGGTGGGGAATGAAAGATGAATGAAAAGAAACACAAACATGGGATGATCAATGGGTCGTGCAGGATTGTATTATGAAAATAAATTTTACGAAATGAAGAACGGCGAAAAATGCTTTTGGGGGAAGGAGAAGGGTGGCAATGACAGGGTAATTTTCGTGCCGGTGACGCGTAGGGGGGGGTGGTAGTTGGTGAGAATTAAACGAGCAGATCTGTTTTGGATTGGCTTCCAACAATAATGAGGGTGGCTTGCCCGGGGATCACAGAGAGAAGATGCGCATTCTCACTTTGGACGAATTAAGGTTTTACAATGGACTACAAAGCATAAGAAGCAGCATAGTTTTGATTACAATAATGTTGAGGCCGCTTATCGCTTCATTCGATTTTAGGTGTTCTTATCGGTTGACCACGCACTCCCTTTGACTGCGGAGTCATATTCAGATCGTAAAGTACGTTGCTGGGCTAGTTGTGCATAATTAGCTGCATAATAAAATAATAAAAAAATACATGGACAAGGGGAGTAGACAGGACAGGCGCTCGTAGACAGGATATAGAAAAGTAGACAAGACACAGCGCAGCTGTCCTGTCTACTTTCTTGTCCTTGTGTCTTTTGCGCTATTTAATTTTGAACCATAATAAGGTGCTCTGCACTCGCTACACCCTCAGATTCTTGAAGTGTTAATGACTAGATCAACGCATTTTTTAAAGTGAAATTTGCAAAAACCAAGATCCATACCCACTTAATTTTGCTTTTTTTGTTGTACTTTTATGTGCAAAGCTTATCTTCTCGAATTTTGTTTTTGTTTTCGATGATATATTAGGGCGTAATAAATTGAAGTGTTTACAAATTGTCGCTTATATGTGTGGCTATATTTGTTATGGCTGCGACTCCAACGTATACTGTTAGGTGATACAAATATCGACAGGAGGCGCGAGCACAGCTCAAAATAACTGAAACAGATACTCATAAGACGATTCGAAAATCGGCTGGAGATCGGAACAGTTGCACATTTCATTACATTTACTTTTTGTTACCCTCGAATCGATCATCTAAGGGCTTTACATTAAAAGGGGGACCGGAAAATACAGGGACGGTATTTTTGAAAAACGACACACATGGGAATTTGAAGTACTATTTCGATATAAAGCACATTGTATGTTCCGGGCTGTAAATGCCATCGTTTGGCTCTGTTTTTGTTTTGTAAACTAATTTTGCACGTTAAAACTTTATTTTTGTTTGTACTTTGACTTCTCCAATATGTGTTAGCCGGAAGCCAGCAATATTGTAGCAGTTTAAAAGACAGGAAATATATTTCTTGTATAATCAATTTCCCGACCGTTTATTAAAAAAAAAAGACTGCGTCAAAACGACATACATTTGCAGTATTGCGGCCTTCTTAACGCACGATAAAGAGCATAGGATGAATAAAATATTTGTTTTCTGATGTTTTTTTATGACCGTTTTTTTAAGATACGGCATTTCTGCGCATATATTGTGGTGTTTTGCAGGATATATTGAAACCCGAAAATATTTGTCCCTAATTTAAAGGTGATATATACGAAGGTTTTTCTGTTTCTGATTCTTGCATTGTAATTGTATAAAGTTCTTTTTTTAATTAGTTTTATGCGTTCTTTGTTCTTCTCATGTAGTACCATCCAACATAATTTTTCCATTGTGTAACTTCGCTCTCGTTTATTTACAACGTTATTCCTTTGATTAATGTTAAAGACTGGGCTAAAATTTGATTGCCAACGTATTCTTTATTACCAAGGCGTTCCTTTAACAGTTTTTGTCAACTTTGGGATATAAATAAATAAATAAATAAATATTTTATGAATTAACAACTTGTTTTAATATCACAACGCATTTTGACTTGACTTGAGAGTGTCCAGTATACTTCAAAAACAAGAAATGCTGTGTTAATAAATGTTTGCCCTCTATAGCAATTTTATTGATATTTATTTCGGGAGAGATGATTAGATGAAGGCGCGAGTTTTTACTTTCTTTGTTGCGACGGGTTTCATAAACATAGCTGTCCCGATGTGCGCGAAAGATGATAGATAAGCATTTGTTTGCTAACACTTAGATATGAAGCGTTCTCTGCAGTTGGCTAGAACGTTTCCGACTTACATTGATCCTCGCAATTTATTGTTATCACCAGTCGCCGGCCTTAATAATCAGCTCCCTTACACACCAGGCACTCATGGCGTTAGGAACATATCAATCGCACAGCGGGCGGAAGGTTTTTACACCGTCGCGCTACCGGCCGATGATACCGATAGTACAGTGCCGCCTCTAAGTGCAAAATGGCATCGACGCCACAAGAAACAAGGTCTCCCTCGTGTGTAGCACACAAGTACTCGGCGACCACCGACCGGCGACCGCACACTTTGAAGCGGCGATAAGGCTTGTTTCCCGTCCGCGAAATTGGACCGACCATCACGAGCTAACACCTGTTGGGTAGATGGACCGGAGGGCTGAGATTTTTCACGTCAGCTAAAAGAGGCAAACGACGGGCTCCAATCGGACATAAGCACTGCGTCAGTGTTCGGCTCAGACTCGTATGCCTTCCCTAACACCAGTGAAGACACGCGTCTGAGCCGAGCGCCACGCATTTGCCTCTTTTAGATGACGTTGAACATTCAGCACTTTGGCCTTGCCATCTAGAAGGAGTTTCACAAGCCCGCGGCCCTCGCCGTCGGCGTGAGCTCGGACTGGGGTCGGACGCACGGCCGAGCGCCGCTCCCAATCACCCGCGGAGTCGTCCTGTATCCGCTTCCGGTGATAGAGGAGCTGCGCACTCGACGCGACCGCCGCGAGCTCTCGACGCATCGTCAATTCGTGTTCGTGAGCGATTGCACCGGTTTGTCGCGCGTCTTCGGCTCGTGCCCGCCTGCGATGTGATTGGTGCGGTGACGCGGTGCTGGTCGGTGGTCGTGGTCGGTGGTAGTGGTTGGTGTGGTGGTGGTTGGTGGTGTAGCTCTCTGCGTCGTCAACCGTGCCTCGGTCTCCCTGAGTGTCGAGAATAATTGTCACCGACTGGTGTCGCGTGGTGTGGTTGGTGGTGTCACGGCGACTGGGGGTTCGAGAGTGGCCATGTCGGTGCGGCTCAAGTGCCCGTTCTACGCCCAAGAAGTCTTGGAGTGAGTTTGGGACTCGAGGGAGGTGGGAGGAAGGGGAGCTTTATGCGCCCCAAAAATGGAGTGTGTCTACTGTTGTTTTAAAGACTGAACATAATTTCGGACTCGCCTTTCGCCCAGCTTCTTGCGCAGAATAAGGCGATTGGCTCTTCCTGGTGCGTTGCGGGAAAGTAGACTCTACAGATTTCTTAGAGTGTCCAATCATGTCTCGGTAATATTAATGCGTCCGCGCCGCCCCCCCCCCCCCCCAATCCCCTTCGCCTAACCGGCCATATTGCGAGTCTACAGTAATAACGAGACAAAAAAATACATGTATTTATTCAGTTTTGTCCTTGGAACCTTCTACAGAGCAGGTTATTCATATTCACGGGGTTCGCATTAACAATACATGACTGTACACGCATTACTTTGACCGTGGTTTCTTTTGCGCGAATACCTAAGCGTTCGCTTGTGCAAGTATAACATGGACGATTATCATTGACAGAATCTTCCAAACTTGTCAAATTTCGCAGGGCGTGAAAAAAGAAAAAGTAAATGTACAAGCTCAATTTAATGTAGAGTTAATTATATGGTTTTCACAACATATATCGTTGTAATATAGGCGAATGTTACGAAATAACGAGATTTCGTTTCTTGCATTGACTGTACTCTCAGTCTAGGGGTGGATGGTGCATAGTTTTCCTTTCAGTTTAGCGAGATTTCAAATTAGTGATATATCTTTATTTCTCCTGCTATTCCGAATGTATGGTCCTGTCTTCCGTTTGCGTTAGCGCGTGCGTATTGGCGTCGCCTTTAAAAGCAATGAGCTCGCACTTGGAGGTTTTTACTGTCTCTGGAAAGATGAATGTGAGAATAATTATACTCACATAGTTTCAAGGGGCTTCACCATATCTCACTTTGAGACATACAGAAACATACAGAAAGCGGTTGTTATTGAGTAAGCCCATTTGTAATGGGTGAAGATTCCTGCCGGTACTTGTACGCACGACCGATTACATTTACATTAGTTTGTTCCGACGCGATGCACTGGCTTTGGGAATGCAGGATATGTCATGGCGAATGAATGCCACGCGATGCATGGTTTTTTTTTAAAGCTAGAACACTGTTGTTAGTGGTGTGAGCTTTGAAGAGTTGGCCCTAATGTACGCCTCTAATAAAGCGAATTTTTAGTTGTAAAGCGGATCCCCAAAATGTGTAAATATATGTTGCTATGTTAAATTTCAACATGAAACGTTCTTTAGCTAGTTGTTCAGCATTTCGTGTATGATAAGTGAAGCCTGACAGCATGGTAAGAGAAGCCTGATAAGCGTGGCCACGAAGCTCGATGCTGATTGGTTAACGGGGAGGTTACTTGACCAGAGCGGTAGGCGAGGAGGAGTGAGGTAGGCGAGGAGGTACTCGACCACCTGTGTGCACTGAGGGAGATCGCCGGTATAACAGCCTGATTGGCCGTAGTGTGGCTTCATTCTAGGAACAACTATCGAGTGTACGCATGGTACGCGTGAAACTCTCTGATGAAGAGCGCCGTGAGAGTGTCGCTAAACGTTTGTGATGCTAGAAGGTTTTACTTATGCAACAAAATTTAGTAATTTGCCATACATTTGTCTGAAAAGTGTATTCTGCTGGACCTGTGATGTTACATTTGTTTTAACCATGAACTCGCTCACATTTTCAAGAAAATATAACCGGCACTTCTAAATATAATGCAACAACTAAAACAAAAACAAAAAAAACACCATGGGTATTTTTGCGCGTTTTTACTTACAAACACCACAAACCTCCTAAAGAAGTTTATGTGAATGTATTGTCGTTTGTTTGGGTACATGATAAGGGGTATCTGATGTTGTATTTGCCGACTTCTGCTCTCGGTTTTATGAAACAAATATGTGAATGTTTGCGAGACAAATGAGCATGTGATAGAAACATAGGCATAACGTTCTCTTTTAAAATTTGAAATGCTGTCATTGAAAACTTTTTGACACATCTTGATTAAACCTACAATTCTGACTCTCGGACTTCGGTGCAATTCAGTTTGTTCATATGACGTTAACAACATTTTTTTTTGTCATCGTGGTATCATTAACGTATAGAGAAATGACCTCGAACACAGGAACTGACTAATTTGTGGGTTCCTCTACCATGATTTGTTGATTCCAACGATTTTTCTCGATAAATATATGTCAAAAGAGGCATTATTCTAAAGAGCTCTTATTTGAAGGAAACATGTTTTGGCATTTGGTCTTGACACAAACAAAGAAAAAAGAAACCCACTTTGGTTGTTAATAGTTTACTGCCATCCAAACTTTCATTCGTTATAACAAGATAAAATCTATGACGGATCTGAGTACGTTTTTTTATATGCTCATTAGTGCATCAAACAATGTAGAAATATTCAATAAACATGGAGCATAAATTATATAAAAGTGAGACACCTAGCTGGGCGCATACAAATCGGTATCAACTGGGAAGCATAGCACAATCAATTGGACGCTCAACTGCTTTTTTGGTGACTCTCCTTGAGTGTTAATTCTGCATAAATAACTGCATCACGGTGTAGTTTGTCCCCACGCCGGTTCAATGGATGCTGGGTGATAATTATAATTCGACAAATATTCAATTGCGCTAACGGTGAAGAATAGTTTATTTATTGGAGGAAGGCTCAGTCGTCGAATGAATGGGTCGAATGATTCATGTATTTAAATACGGCATATGAAAAAGAGTAACACGACGTTCTCTTTGTTAGCCGCGGAAGGTCTATCAAGTCCCAAGCTGGAGAGAATTCTAGTTTCCGATTAGGCATTCGTTTCGAAACCCGTTGAATTCACATATTAGTATTACTATTATTTTTGGCACGAAACATTCCGAAGCCTTTTCCTCACCTTTCAGAAAACTGAGGTCTGCCTAATCGAAAAGCAGTAATTGGAATCCAATGTCTTAGAGAATACGGAAGCAGCTGTCCTTTCCAGTTGCCGCGATACATTTAGCCAGTATCTCTGATATGTCAGGGCAAGTCGCACAGGTCTTGTGGGATAATCAAGAGATATAAGCCCGGTGGAAATCGCTACTATCCCATTGCTGCAAGACCAGTTACGAATGGCTTAAGTCTTTTTCGCTACACCTGGCTTTAAGTGTACATTTGGCAGATGAACTGAACGAAAGCGGCCTCGCATAATATGATACCACGGGTGTAGCACGATTGCCTCGCGGTCAGAATGTCTGTCGCAAAAGACCCGTGCCACTAGCCCCTCGTTTCAAAAACACAGAGCTCAATTACCCCGTCCCGTATTCCCCGCGTGCCAAAAGTCCCGTCCCCATTGCCCCCGTCCCACCCTCTTCGCTCTTCAACCAGCATTGTTCCATGTCTTGACCTAATATGTTGAGGGTCTAAAAAGGGCTTTTCAGTGAAAGAAGCAACAAAGTAAATTTTTCTGCATAAATCAGGATCACCAGTGATGCACTCCGCTGTTATGGAGGAAGCTAAGATGCAGAAGTATAGACTTTGTGTACCTAGATGGATACAGATGTTTTTTGAACGACGTAAGAAGAATGGAAGTGGTGCTTGGTGCTGTGATAAGTAAAGAGCCATAAGCTGTCGGTTAACAGTTGTGAAAGATCTCACTTCGTCGGGACAGTGGCCTCAGAACCGACAAAATCTTTGATTCAATACTTAGTGATAAAAGCTGTAACTTTAAATCCTTAACCAGTGACTGATGTTTTTTGTTTGTTTTCACTTTTAAGGTCGCAGTACGTGAATGTGTATAGCGCTTGATTGAGGAACGGAAAGATTTATCTAGTTGGTCCTTACTTGAGTCGCAGATGCGGCATGATTACGTTTCACAAGCACGCGTGCACGCGTACTATGTTTGAGTTCAAAGCAGAATGCCACGCCGTCACGTTGAGGACCCGGCTACCTAACATGGGGGATTCGAGTCATGGGCTTCTGAAACTGGGGCTTTTGAAAGTTGGGCGAAAAATACGGGGTGTTTGCCGTGGAGCATTTCACACGGGTCTTTTGACATCGGGTGCTTTTGTGCACACACCTGATACCACTCCTCTGTCCAAGTCGTTATCGTATTCGGTTTTTCCATGCCATTATCTATACCGACGAAACGGTTCTTCTGCAGGGTTAGTGTTGTTGGACAGACGTAATCGCTTCCTTGACTGGTTGCATTATCAGTACCTGCTGTAACATCGAAAGAGGTATTTTCCCTTATAAGATAGGCGTTATAAAAATCGGCGTGATAGATGTGAAACCGTGTTAGCATAAGTTGTTCCTAGATAAGAAAAAACAACAACATAATATCTAGCTATTTTATATTTTTTTATTAGTTCAGAAAAGAAGCAGCCAGAGCAATGTCGTCAGTTTTATTTCGCACTATGGAAGTGTCAAATAAGAAATGAATGCGAACTTCAATATTCCTTCCGCCGCTTTGAGACAGTCGCTCACCAGAAGAACAGCTAAATAGCAAAGCAAACGTATACATTGTTCACTTTGGACGAGAGAGAGATATATATATATATATATATATGTTTGGAAGGAGAGAGAGAGAGACTTTGGAAGAAAGACAGTTGATTTGAACCCCCAAAGGAAAATTATGTTCATGTACGGCAATCAGTACGTTAATGGTATCGAACAACTGCGCTTATAACCTAACATCAGTTTTATTCAACGTTTTATGTCGTGCTGCATAAAATAATCGCAGCGTTTCAGATGTGATGACATATTGAGTTGTGAACCCATTTTTACCGGCTCATTGCCTAGAACTTTTAAGCCGGAATAGGGATCATGCGATTCAAGAGAGCTTTGTCTCATTTCGCTTCCAGGCGTTTTTTTTTGTTGTTTTTTTACTTCTTTTTGTTTCTTGCTTATTAGTAGGGCTCCGTGTTTTCGGATAAATCCGAAAAACTCCGAAAAACACCCGCCGGTAAAATTTTGGTCAATTCGGATTTATCCGATAAACTCCGAATAATTATGTGTCAATGACACCCCCCCCTTTTCCGGCAAAAGAAAAAAGTAAAATACTTTTTTTTGACAGTTTGATCAGCACAGAGCCAATGGTCCTGGGAAAATTCCACCATAATTATCTTTCAAATCTCGGGCCGTTCTCACAAGGGGTCTTGCCGCTTGTCTCTTCAAGGTTGATTCAGGTCAACAGGTCGTTCGTTGTACATTCAGGTCACGACAAAAGCCACTCTTTTGGCTTCCAGTTTGGGCCATGCGATTTGTGATTTAGAGAAAGGAAAGGGTATGTTTTAGTAACAGCGAAAGCTATGGACCATAGGGATTGTATAAAATTGGGAAGAGGGGCAGTTCAAACTCTATATTACCTCCTTAACCACTCCACTTCGCGCGGCCGCGGGCTAGATTGATGGAATAGGATGGGATGACTACGAGCTTCCTCTACCTCCGGGAGTTTATTGATTTCAAGGTATCGGCGTTTATCGAAGCGCCACTTGTGTGTGACTTTTGTCGTGGATAAATTAGTATTGCCAATGGCAATGGCACCAACGCCAAATTCAACTGAAGATATTTCAATTGATACAAGCGCGTTTTATTTTTTATCTGCCATACGTTTACATTCGGTTATTATTTATTTATTTATTTTTAATAGGAAACACAGCGAAATTAAACTCCAAATTTTGGAGAATTGGGAATCAAAAAAATAAAAACTCCGATAAACTCCCAATCTTTGGCAAAAAAATAAACTCCGAAAAACACCCTCCGAATTTGATGAAAAATAAACTCCGAAAACACGGAGCCCTACTTATTAGTCATCAAAATGGTAGAAACCCTTACGACCCACGCGTTTCACCTGAATAAGTTCTTGGCGACACACGGTTCCGTCTTCTTTTTGTTCTTTTTTTTTGTTGCAGTTTTTCCTTTTTCACCGCACGCCCCATCATCCAACACACACACTCTCTCTCTCTTCCCCCCGCGCGAAGCGTTCGGTTTCTAAACTTAGGAAACCGGGAGCCGACCAGAACACAAAGAAGCGAAGAGAAACAAGATGAGAAGAGGCAGCCAAAGGAGAAGAAGAGGCTGCGGCGGAGGAGGGAATCGGTGGCGGCAGGGTCCGGGATCCCACCGCTTTGACGTCCGCAAAACGGCTCGCGGTTCGGAAGCTGCACCACGAACACCAGAAGAAACGTGCGCGCGGGCAGTTGGCGTGACCCGCGTACCCACGAGGATCCAGTCAGTGCGCGTCGGCGGCCGGTGCTTTCGAAAAGAACGATATAGTTGTTGCCGTTCTCCGACACAACGAACCGCTGGGTACCGAATGGGATCACCGGACGCGTGCTGAACCGGTGTTTGGACGCTACTCTGCCAGTAGTGAGACGCATCCACGTCCTGGTACTTTGCGGCGAAGGACCCTTGTCGTCATCGAAACGTGCACGTTGGATGTCGTGACGTTGAGGTTCTGCTGGACCAAGTGAGACTACTCTTCCGGAAACTTGCCAGTGCCAATGGCATCGTTTGTGAGGGCCCGGTACCGTCGAAAAAAGTCCAAGCAGTGAGTGCGACAAATGCTAATTTTCTGGTTCATAGGGTACTCCTGGGTATCGTAGTGTCCAAGAAAAGAGCGACGCATCAATCCAAGGCGTACTGGCAATACTCCGTATGGGGTTCGGAATGTGTTCGAACGGTAGCTTGGTCGTGTTTGAAAAAAGTAGGTTTTTGTGCTGCGTATATGTTAGATGATCAAGTGTCGCGTAACCCAGGTAGAAGAAGAAAAAAACACACACACGATAAAACCGTTTTACATTAGTTTTTTTCGTCATGCAAGTGACAGGAGGTTGTTTTTACTGTTTTAGTCTTTAACTTATCGCAGATAATAAAAAAGAAAACGTTGTATAAAAGCAAAGCTACTAGTCCAAGTTGTCACGTGGGGCCCATTCTGTTTAATGTTGTTATTTACACTGTACTTTTTTTTGCGCATCTGCTTTCGCGTGAAATACGGCCTGGGTAAATCACTGAACTTCGGATGGCTTCCCGCATATGATTATAGATAAAATCGGCTTGAACCTTTGAAAACCACTTTCTTTGCATGGACAATGAGAAAACGGGACTTTGGGCCCAAATTTCACGTTGAATGTTTAGATAGCATGGAGTCGATCTGTCTTTCAGGCATGGCAGCACTGTTTCACACAGTAGGTAGGATCCTAGTGTTTCTGCGCATGTCACATGCTTGTGCCTAATCGTTTTCTTATGTTTCATAGATCGCTGGGCACGGTCTGCGCAATATAATGATTAACCTTAAGCGTGCTCGTAGATGGACAGAAAGCTTTTACGGTAATACTTCTACTGTCTGAATATTAGAGTCTGATAATACTGTTATTTAAATATTTTTTTACACCCGCCCCATCACTCAGTTATCTTTGGGTAAAAAATAATCGCAGATTTTGCTTTGACTAAAACAATTAGAACGACTTGAACCCTGATTCCTTACCTATACACCAAGAATAACATTATGGTTGAGCAAATGCACGAAGTGCGTATCACGCATGAGCTCCTACAAGAACAAGTGGCCATGATGGCTCACTTCAGGAGCTGTGTCGTCATGCTCTCGTTTCTTGCAACGCAAATCACACGTCCCGTTCATTGGCAGCCTTCTCGCAACTATTGAACAGATTAAGAAGTTTTTCTGTTCAACCTGCAGGACATGTCACTCTACTCAACAAAATTGGCCTTGCTGTGGCTTTCACTGACGTTCTGCTTGACTTATAAATGTAGTCTCAAATTGCCCAATGCATCCCACCTATTGTTTTGAAAGAAAGATTATATAACTTGGTAATATGACCAAGTAATATTACTTGACTATACTTCAAGATACGATTGTAAAGTTCACCTGCGTAAACTACTTTCCGTAGTGTCATGTTACTCGCTGGTCACAACCTCGGCAATACTGAAGTCGTTTTAATAATCAGACTATACGGCCCTCCACAGCGAAATGTGAGGTTTGTATCACCTTACAGATTATCACTATCTTCGGTAAGATAAAAAGACACACACATTGGGTGAGCCCTATGTAAGCAGGTGTATCTATCCCCATTCATATCTTCATTTGAAGGGACCTCTGGACTGTCGACGAGACATGCAGATATTACCTATCATTTGCCAGAAAAGGCAAGATTAAATCGTGATACACTGCCGGTGATATGTTGAAAAACGGAAATCATGGCCGTTAGTTGAACTGAGCGGCTTATCAGCTGTGACGCATACCACAGCTACGTATCAGAACTTACAAGTATGATCCCGGTACTTTTTAGGATGCTACCATCGCACAAATACTCTCGCCCAGAGCCATTCAATACGCTAGGTTTCAGAGTACCGATACCCCATTCCCCGATTGTCTTGTCGGCGCCCTCAGTTTCTTTATTAGTGCCGAGCTGGCGCGATTGGCGATACATACGATTCTAAAATGCGACTTTCCGACGTTTGAATATCGGTGTTAATTAGAAGCTCAGGAGATATCATTTTGCTTTCTTGCGGACTATTTTAGCATTGCTAGAGGTCGAAAAAGCGTTTCGGGCGATTTTAGATCAGGTTTCAGTTGACCGACAGCAATGATTTAAAGAAACATTATGGCTAATATGTTGCTACTCTGAAACTCGGCGTATCTAGGGGTTGCACGCACACCTATATTAGAAAGCTCGAGCATTGGCTCATTGCCCGACTGGCCGAATAAGCCGATCAAAAGTTGACGTCTAGAGACTCAGCTGATTTCAGAGTTGCGATATGAACTCGATTCTGGAAAAAGTCTTACAACCTAGCAAATTTTGTGCGCTTAGTTTCCCTCAAAGCCCTTTGGAGATCAAATCGCTACAATCTATACCGAAGCTAGCTGGGCAAATGACGAACATCTTATAACAATGTGACGTGTTGGGCTAGTTGGTTTGAGGTAAACATCTTGGGAAGAAACAGCGGTAAAGATACTTGGGCAAGAGTAAAGGAACGAACACGACAGGACTGCGCTGAACTAACAACTGTTGTTTATTACACAAAAAGGGAAGGAAATTAAGATGCTTCTTGTTTTCTTCCTTCCCCTTTTGGGTAATAAAAAACAGTTGTTAGTTCAGCGCCATCCTGTCGTGTTCGTTTCTTTACTCTTGTCCAAGTTTCTTTGCCGCTGTTTCTTCCCAAGATGTTTAACATCTTATAAGTTTGAACCACGGAAAAACAAGAAAGAATAAGGCTGGGCTGTAACATTGAACATGACGTTTTACCATGCTCAGTACCACAGAACAAACTTTCTATTTTTAAGAGATAAATATATTTTCAGCCCTGTCATTCTGTCATTCGCCGGGCTCCATAGATTACAGCGATCGCTCTCCCAAGTGCCTTGCTTGAAAGTCAACGCTCCGGATTTGTTAGAGAACGCCACGCTCGGTGTCCCGATACTATACTTCGTTTCCCTTTAAGCCCTACCGCAGTCCATGCTACGACGATCCGATCAAGTACAGTCAAGCAGCGCTAAAAGTGCATCGCCACGGCGCTCATCATATTTGTGCACATGCTATACGGAGCGCAAGTTCGTCTGCTGCTTGTGCAGGTGTTGTGGTGACGTCAGAACGACGCCGATCTCTGATTGGCTCTGATTGGAAGGATAGTGGGTAGACCTCAAAGCAAGCTGCCTCGAGGACTATCCACTATCCTTCAATCAGAGCCAATCAGAGCTCGTCATTTTGACGTAAGCGCAACCCCTTTAAAAGAAGCAGACGAACGTGCGCTCCACATAGACCTTTCTGGAGTCACTGAATGTTCCCAGAGTACCGAAACTCCCAAGCGTCGTTTCAGAACCGAGTCGTGGCGCAGCAGTCGCGCTTCAACTCACCCCAAATATGGCGCTGCCCTGTGCGGTCGAAGCGAAGCGCGTACAGTGCAGCGTTCGTTATCGCGAGAGATTTTCAACCCACTTTCCTGGTCCGTGGTGACAATGGTTTGTTTTTATTAAAGTTTTTTCTTTCGTTCCGAGCATAGCTTTATTGGCTACTCGCTGTCTCGTCTCTCTTTCTAGCCTCGGAACACATCGAAGTTGAGTGTTAGGCTCAGCGTCTGAAGCTTAGAGTTTGAAACGTGGCACCAGCGCCACCGGAGCGAACAAACGAGTCGGCAGTCTTCTTTGGCGACTCCCCCACCAACAAAACAAAAAAAAAGAAAAAGAAGAAAACAATGGTTATTTAATAAAGAAATTAAAAAAAAACAACAGAAAATTAACGCACTTTTTGTTTAGTCCTTACTGATCGATGCCTAGAGTTTCCACCCGTGCGTACCCGCCGTACCCGTGGTAACGCGGAAACGTTTTATATACGTTTTGTGTTGCTTTGGGCCCATCTTCGAAATGGCTGACTGATAACTTCCGCCACGGGCTAAACCAGCCAATCGGAACTTGAATCTGCGGGATGGACTTCCGGTAAACGGACTGAAGGGAATTCGGCACTCTGGGAACAATCAGTGACTCTAGACCCTTCCAACTCCCATCACGCTGACCGAAAATGCCGAGTCATGGACGCATGCGCGCCGTCTGATATTCCGCAGAATAAAGCTACTGCGCATGTTCAGCACGCGTTCTACAAACCAGTGGATAAAGATGGCAGCGCGCAAAAGGTGATTATTAGAAAGGTCTATAATCGACTAAACCAATCACGCACGGTGAATGTGCCCAGATTTCGTGTTTTTTATGTGCGTGATTGGTTTAGCCAGTGACAGCAAAGTCACGAAGAGAATGATCGTCGTGACGATGCGCTTTTGGGGCTTCTTGCTTGGCCGCACCGAATCGTAGCTTAGCTTCGGCTGCGTTCTGACCAAAAGTAAAACAGAATATAGTCTCGTTTGTGTGAGACAACAGCCTCGCTTTTCGCTGGCTCGAAAATGCAACCTTCGGAAGGACACTAAGTAGGCATTTCTCCTGCTCATTAGCCCCGATCTAATCGCGTTCTAAAACTCAGCTTTCTTTGTGATCCCTTGATTTTCGCTAGATGTGTTCCGTAGATCAGTTGTGACTTGCCGACAGTGCGCTTTTGCGGGGAGGTAGACGCGCGGTCATGTTTCAGACGTCTATATTTCCTTTCACACTTAGTACTCAACGCTGTCAAAGCCTCTGGCGCGAGCGCGTGGCTTCATCTATGGTTTGGTTTGCGCGAGAACGCACTCAAATGACCTGCGAGATCAAACCCCATGCTCGCGCCAGCAGCTTTGACAGCGTTGCACACTAAGTAGAAGGGAGTCTTTCGATATAACGTTTTGCCCCAGTACATGTCGCATGATGTCTTCATGTCTGGTCTCTGGACTCAATAGACCGATCTAAACAAAAATTGTGGCAGCAGCGTGACGCCACCGCTGCAATGGTGGTGGCGTTGCGGTGCTGCCGTGGTGCATTTTGGTACGTGTAGTTCTCCCCAATTTTCACGACGAGTCATTGCGTGTTATACGCCCGGCGTTTGAAAATTTTCTGGTTAGCAGAATACTTTTAATCGGATGTTTGCTCACGGTGTTCAGCGGGAGGCTTCGCCTGTTGTGTGCCAGGGTGCTACATGAACAGATCTAGAGTGAAATGCATAGGATTTTATGCCTTCACGAAAGAAAGCAGTTTCCTAATAAAGTGGATAAGAACCCACTTTATTCGGAAACGGTAATCAGAGCCGGACAGAACTGCAGTGAGAACAGCATTTTACCATTTGTTTCGCGATTTGCTTTATAATTTATATCCACCCCATTCCACGTTAGCTAAGTAGTGTAAGATTACAAGGCACGAGGCACAGATTGGGCGTGCCGAAGTGTTCCATACGTTGAAACCTCCCTCACTCGCTTCGTTGCGGTCTATCTCCGTCGGGTCATCCTCGCTGCTTAGCGGCTGCCGTTTTTAATACACTTTTCGATCGATTTTTTTTGGTGCTTATATTTCTTATTGCGACGACATGTCTCAATCACAACTCAACTTTAAAAAAAACACCACAAAAAATTTTGAAAAAGAAATTAGTGATTGCCGATTTGTATCGTTTGAAATAAAACGAACATTTTTGAGAGCTGTCTTCGTTTCAAACAAAGCGTGAAAAGACTGCATAATGCAAATTAGAAGTGCAACTGTTACCTCAAAAAAGGCAGCAAAAGAACTTCACCCACCTTGTGGTGGTATTTTATGCTACAAATTGACTTTGGCTGGCATAACTGATCCGTTCTGCATTAACACCAATCGAGGCCGCAAATAAAAGCTTCTACCTTCGGGCGACTGTTCGGAGCTTGCGCAAACAAAATGAAATTGAATAACATTGGGAGAAGGGAAGGTGCCGTTTGGCGCGGCTTCAAAAACTGATGACGTCGGTTCGTTCAATGGGACAGTTAATACTTTCGCATTAAGAACTTCACACGAAAACTCATCTCCGCCCAACGTTTTTACTTATCTGGCATGGTTGCTGCTTTTTGACATGTGCAAGTTGTTACGGCGCGTCAGGCATGATCTTTCTAGAGATCAATTCTTGTTTGTGTGCGGGCTTCTCGCCACAGTTCATCTGTATCCTGTCGCACAGGCTGTGATCAAGAATGAAACGACTTTTAAAAAGCTATCACTCTCCGAGAAAGTCTATTGAGCTCTTCTTACTTCATTGTCGATTAAACGTTACGCACAAGCCTGAGCACCACCAAGTTTTGTTTCCCACCTACACACTCGATGCTCTTCCGCGGTGCTACACCGAGCCGATGGTCCTTCGAATTTTCGTGTTCTTTGCCATCGAACTAGATGTTCACGTGTCCCCAAGTTCATTGAGACGTCCGAGCAGTTGGAGTGCTCGAGTAGTGACATCGTTGTTTTTTCCAAGGCCGCAGCGGGACCACAGCGTGAACGGCTAGAACGTGGCAGCAGACGACGAAGCGATTCTAAAGCGATAAGACGACTGCAACTGCTTTTCTGCACTTGCTGACAAACTAAGGCATCACAAACAACACAATCTTATGAAGTCCACACATGACAGGAGATTCAAAGCCGATACGGAGGCGTCGCAAACGATGATGCACGATAATATACGCGTGCCGCAGACCTATGCAGCCGGGAAGCCGGTAAGCGATGGCGAGTAGCATGGCGGCGGCACCACTTTTGAAATTCGTGTACCTGCGAAGTTCGCTTGGTGAGATCGGTCCATTGGGCGTTTAACAGCTTTCATTGCTCCCAAGTCAGATTCTGAAAAAGAAGCGAGCTGTAGCGTACTGTACTCTTAGCGGCAAAATTCGCTCGAACACAACATATATACAGTATGTATATGCGCTTTTTTACAATTCACCGAATAACCGACGAAGCTGATGCCCGCGATGACTTATGCGAAAGACGGTTAGTTTAGATTATAGTACTTAACGCATTAGAGGAAAACAGAAAACAGAACGCGGTCACTTGTTTGTACTGACTGTCGCGTTGTGTACACCCCTAGTTTCTGTAGTGAGTGTTAGGACATTTTAGGTGGTTGTGTTTCGGTTCTGGGATATTATTTTTGTTGCTATAAGTTGACACAGTCCGCGGGCTTACGCTCTTAAGTTCATAGTGCAATTAGGACAATGCTTTTTTTCTAAATTACGTAATTAAATTATGTTAGCTCCAATACGTGGCGCCGCGACACCTTTGTAGCATGCACCGACTTGCTTTGACCATACAAATAATTAAGTACTTTTGAAACTCCTCACTTTATAATTGCGTACTGACACGATGAAATAAAAGCGCTGTTATAACGGCGCTTTTATTTCATCGTGCTTGCATCCTACAGCTTGCATATTACAGAAGCGGTGTATACACCGCTTCTGTAGGATGCAAGCTCGTACCTTGCCTCTTCCTTTCCCCGTAAGTGATAAGAGTTTCGAAACTCTTCCGAGTTTCCTTTTCTTCCGCTGGTTTCGCTTATCATTGTAAGCTCAACGTGCAAGATTTACTTCCGCTTCAGAATTTTATCACGTCTCATTCTCAGTGAGCGAGCGGTAGGTTTCTGCTATGTGAGCTCCCTCATAACGGTGTGAATCGTTATACACCTTATAGGTTAAGTCGCTTTGTCTACTGATTGAAGTTAATTGTTACGCTGTGTGATCAAATACGACCAAATGTAAATGTATGAGTTTCGCCGATGCAACTAAACGTCTAACATTTTACCATATTCAGCTGATCGATTATGAAATTTGAAATAATCACGAAGCAAAAAGCGAGAACTTAAAAAGCGAGGCCCTGCACCTTTTAAACTGTCACTGACTATACAAACCATATTGGAGATATTTGGTTCCCCACGTTTTTATTTTTTAGGCTCTTGTTAGCCGATCACCTGGCACGATTATAATGCTCTGTTTTCCGCCAAAACTGTAACCCCTAGATTAATTCCAAACTCGTGCGCTACAACGTCATGACAGTGAAGTGGACTGCAGAAGCACACTGGACTGGAGTCAGCGATCGACTGTGTCTCATGTCCAATCTATGCGTTGAAGGACGCTCGGCGTTAGGCCTAGTTGCTGAGTAGGCACCATTCGAGTATGATGGCGTTACGTGGAGTTAGAGAGGAACTTCCCAGGGTTTGATTCAGCTGAGTGGTGTTTTCCGGGCTGACGGAGTGAAAGAAGCTACGTGCTCTCCAGACCCGTCAAGAGCCTGACTTTCTTCGCCTGATCCTGTTCGTTGCGCCCGTGTATGTGCAGAAAGCTCAATCACGTGGTACAAGACAGGCGGGTTGACGGGTCCACCGAGCACGTAGCTTCAACCGCCCTCTCAATTCGACGGTACAGGGATCAGAGTAAAACAACCTTTTCAGATGCGTGAACAAGTTTTGAAGGTTGACCTCATTATAACAGGATAAGCTCACACATCAGCAAATCATAACAACTAATATCCCTGCCACACGGCGAGCATAAAGGTACCTTTAACATAGGTCCCTTTGCAATCGGCGAATCAGCCCTGGCTCCTAAATCGCGACCAAATGCCACGCGCGGAAAATTGCGAACTGATTGCCACCGAGCATAAAGGTTTCTTAGCTAAAGGGAAATTTATGATCGGGTGTTTGGGGTATTAGACAGCTAGGTTGCTACATCTACAATTTCAATAGTCAAAGAACAATGCGAGCAATGGTCTACAACGACCAAGAGAAATATTCATATATGAACAAAACCTTTACACGTTAATTCAGGAGGTTTTGTTTATTGACGTATAGTGATAGTGATAGTATTTATTGTATTTAGTTCACAGCGCCGCTTGGTGTGCATGGGACCAACGAAAGACATTGTGCCCATACAGGACAAGTGCCCCCGGAACCAACCGGGTTGCGCCAGATGTTGAGTATACAAGAGAAAGGCGAGATGCGGAAGTTGGTAACGAGTCATAAATATAATACATACACTTCATACATGACGAAAGTAGTTTGTGCCCCCTCGCCCCCCCCCCCCAACAACAACAACAACAACAACAACAACAACAAAAAACCAACAACAACAAAACAACAACAACAAAAATCATTAAAAAGAAACTACTGCCTTGACGTAGTCGTTTGTTGCTCGAGCAAGCTTCGAAAGATCCCGGAATAAACTCCGTAAAGCCTTGTAGTGGCAGATTCCAGAGATAATTGTGCCTCGGGCGCTAAGTATACTGCCGCTAAATAAAGGAACCAAGTTTGGCTCATGTCTGCTCGAACTAAATTTAGTGGCTCGATGACGTCGTACAGAAGGTAATTTGGCTTCCGTCCTAAAATAGTTTTGTCTCTCTATTTCTATCTTCTATCGCTAATGGAATGATTCTATCCATAGCTTTCTGGGGTTCCGGCACAGTGGATCGATGTTTGTTTAATTGAGGGAAGAATCAATCAGAAACGATGCTAATGTTATAGTGAACATCTAAACGGACGACATAACTATTTAATGACTGCCGCAGTAATGTATAAGGATGTGTCCAATATACCCGTGAAAACATATTAGATCCTATAACATATATGAGCATCTGATATAATTTATATTTGTTCTGAGATATTTATTGGACAAATCATGTATGAAATGTTTTTTTGTTTTGTTTTTAATAGAGCGTAAAATTAAACAGTCCCAATGCAGCAGGAATACATTTGACTAGAATTTCTACGGTCAATCTTACCTTGTAGCTTGAGAGTTACTCTACATATGCGGTTGTCTCACATATGGTGTTGGGGAATGACAACCTGTTAAGTAGTGTTTACATTTTGCCATGTCGTATGGACACTGCGTGGACGCCGATGTTGTGTTGGCACTAAACACAATTGGCCTTTTGAGGGAATCCATATATGTCCAAGGCATGGACAGTTTCGTTCGTCGTTCGAAAATAACAATGACAGGCGGTAGTGACATACTATGGCAGCTTGGCAAACGAACAGTTGACAGGAATGAGGCACTCGCCATTGGTATATCTTGCAGAGGCCGAAGGCGTGGTTGCCCAAGCTGTCGTGTCCGAAGTTATGATCGCCTGCAAAGCAGGGGAACACCTTTACAGTGTTATTCGAACGATACAAATCGCACCGTACAAAACCGTTTTTCTCGGTCCAAAGATCTGCGCAACCGAAGAATACTTGCGCCCAGCTGGAATTTTTCTTATCATAGAGAATTACAGGAATCAAAACACGATGCCTGAACTCGTCACATAACGTGTTTCGTCAAAATACAACACCAAACGCAAATGTACGAATTTTCTTTTTGTGTGTGTGAACACAGCAGATTATTGAATTGGTTGTTTTCCTGTCTGCTTGCACCTGGATTTCTCGGCCTCGAAAACTATCAGCATATTTTCAGCATTGCGAAACGTCTACGCGAACAGCGTCTTCAGCAAAGCCTTTCAGAGACTGAGAAATGAATATTCAAATCGTGCAACGTCGGAAAGTAGCAGCTAGTGCCGTTGTTACCTCGGATCATTATAGTGATTAGGGCATTAGTACTTTCTTTTTATTTCTACCCAAAAGTGTCCGTATACTTGCCCAGGCATCATATAGATCACACATCCACTCTTCTCTCCTTGGAAACTTTCCATTCTTACTCAAATTTACACGGGTTGTAACGGCTGCTGAAAAACTAATCTTGAACACTTGATTGCAATGCTGTTGCTAATGTGTGTCGGCATCTGCCAAAGAGGAAGAAACTAGGTTTATCAAGTGATACTACCTGGGGACACGTCTCAAGGTTTCAGTTGCTATTCTTCAAGGCCAACCGTTTGACGAACGCCCTAGTGAAGACGCTAAGCTATACCAGTACCAAAGGCGTGCACGTGGATAGATGAGAATTGGATCATCCCTAACACTTTGCGGGTCACGACTGAGAAAGGGGGAGTGGCCGCTTGCTTTGTCAAGGAGCGCGGTTAATTGTGAATATTATTGTAGTTATTACATGAAATCGATGAAGTACGAAGGGCTTATTCTATCCAGAGTCTCCGGTATAAACACGCAAGCTTATTTGCAGCAGATGGCAACAATTTACCCGACAGACGTCAACTCCCATGTCAATAGGATTGACGTTGAGGGGAAGGTTGCCTGCCAGTCTCTTGAACTGCAAAATCGGTCATGAT
This sequence comes from Ixodes ricinus, assembly GCA_037355805.1. Classification (NCBI taxonomy): domain Eukaryota; kingdom Metazoa; phylum Arthropoda; class Arachnida; order Ixodida; family Ixodidae; genus Ixodes; species Ixodes ricinus. The sequence goes on along the minus strand of JAZHYW010067252.1, from coordinate 71,198 downwards.
ACAATGCCTTTATGCTTTATTTATCTATGTGGTGGATAACCATCACCAAGTTCTCGGCATAAGAAAAAAATCAACAACAACAACAGTAACAAAGAAGCAGTTTGGATTGCGTGACAATGATCGTGAAATGTGACAGCGACGAGGGCGACGACAAAATACTTATTACAATGGGTAGAATTAGAAGGACGCGCTTCACACGTTGCATCTGCCTCTTTGACGTATTGGGAGTGAGGAAAAGAGTAGTTACTGAGGGTGCGTTCGCCTATCATCGGTGATGTTCTGCCACGCTTCCTGTCGCAAGACTCCTGCAGCTTCCTTCAATAGGGAGGTTCAGCATAAATTTGCCGCTATGCCGTAGCCCGCGCCGCCATCCTGGAACCTAGCCGGGAACGTTGCCTAGAAAGAACGTCGTGGCCAGCTCTTGTTCAGAGCTTTTGACTAGAACTATCCTTGTTGCGGTACGTTCTTTGGTGGCCACGTATCTACACAGCGGCAGTGGCAGCGGTATTACGTACCTTCCTAAAACTTCCCAAAAAGAAAAAAAAAAGATTTGATGCTGTTAATCACATCTTTACCGAAACAGAGACACACGTTTTCTTTCATTCATCGGAGAGGCGAGTCGCTGTTGCCACACCGTTGGGTTGTTATGGCCGTCCCTGAAGAAGTGACATCTCCGCACAGGAGGGGCGGGGGGTAATGAATTGTGATATGTGGTTCAGTACTAGGTAATTCGAGCGCGTGGTTCTAATGAAGACTTAAAAACGAAAGAATGAAAATCATAAAAGACCTACACGAACATCCACACTAGGTAATTCGAGCGCGTGGTTCTAATGAAGACTTAAAAACGAAAGAATGAAAATCATAAAAGACCTACACGAACAACCACACTCTTTCAAATAGCAAACATTGTTGCTATTTGAAAAGTGTGGTCATCCGTGTACGTATTTTATGTTTTTGTCTTTCGCTTTTAAGTCTTGTGGTTCAGCTGGTGCAAAATCGCTGGGATTTTACATTTAGTAAGTTTAGGTTCGCTTCCAAATGTGCTTCTACTCTTACAAAGGCCATAATCCGTTCCACGTTCAGTCCTACTGCAGCCAACGTTATAATTCGATAAAGTGACTGAAGCAGCGCCAAAAGTGCATCGTCATGGCTCCCTTCGTATTTGTGCGTTTGCTATGACGGACTATAAACCAATCGGATACAGTGAATGCGGCGTGAATCTGCGCTTTTTTGTGTGTGCATGATTGGTGATTGTTGGCCGGTGACTGCAAACGCACGAAGACTACGATCGCCGTGACGATACGCTTTTGGCGATGCTTGGTTGGCTCTATCGTATCGTAGCGCTGGCTTCCGGTCGGATTAAATAGGGAGTTTTAGGGAACCGTTTTTGCGCATCCGATACGGTACGGTGGGCCCTCCGGTACGAACTGCGCATGCGCTACCGCAGAAGAGTCGTATACGCGCAGTTCGTATTGAGGGCCCATAGTAAAGTATTGGATGCGCAAAAACGGTTCCCTAAAATTCTTTATTACAAAGTTTTAGGGAACCGTTCTTGCAAGTCTGGTACCGAACGATGAATCCTTTGGCACGAACAGCACGCGTGCCACCGCAGAAGATTTGCACATGCGCAGTTCGTAGCGTATGGCCCATCGCACTGTACTGGGTGTGCAAAAAACGATTGCCTAAAAGTCTCTAATGTGAAACGGAAAATGGACGCACTTACTAAGTATGGACGCACCTTCATGGCTTGGTGGTTTGCTTTCTAAGTATGAGCAGCGTGCCTTGTGAATGCCGACATCATGCTCTCATATTTGGGGAATGCGAGTCTGTCATATCGTTTTCTATCCGAAAATGAGTCCATTCGAAATGCCATGCTCCGGTTGTCTATCGGTGAAGGCACGAATTTGCTTGCGATGAAAACTAGCTTAAAAAACGCAGTGCTCCCCTCCGTGCAGCTTTGCCATCGATCACCTTAGGCGAGACAGCCATGTCATTAATCTGTATGCTGCGCCCACAGTCGGGGGTAGGGCCTTGTTTGTTGTTCTTACGTCGGCCCGTTGAAACGACCCAAAACCCGAGCTACAGCTCAATCGTCGCGCATATCGGCCGAGCAACGAGGTCGGTTGGACAACAAACTCCAGGCTGCAACGAGAAATGGTGTCAGTCAGCGGCCCGCTGACGGTCCACTTTGCAAACACCAACTCGGGGTTTGTGGGAGACGTGTAATTCACTACGTCAACTAACTTCCCAACAAATTGTCAAAATAAAAAAAAATAGAAAACGGGTTCGCGGTGTTATTACAGGCGTAATGCAAACAATATTACTGCTGACTGATGGTAAAAAGCGTTCTAACAATAAAGAATTCAAGTTCTTAACGTTCACTAGTTGCATGTTTTTGTATAACAAATATTCTAGACTAAGATGTCTAGAAGAAAGAGCAAAGTATCTACAATCACATTTTCAGAAATATGTTAGTGCTCATCTAAAGGTCACTTCGTTGAACCGGACTGCCCGAACGACTACGTGCTGAAATCTTCAACTAAATAACTGACGTAGATGACGCCAGACCAGTCGCCAGAGGAATAAATGATCTCCCTCGTATTTTTTCATTTTTCGAAATTAGTACACGAGCCGGAGTCACTAAACCTTCCTTCGGTCTACACCACTCTGAGACGGTCCCAAAATATGCCGGGAACCCGAAGATTGAGTCTGGCAGCCGCAAGAGGTTGTCTTCCGATCGCGTTGTTGTTGTCGTAGACGTGGTCAGAGTCGGCTTAAAACTGGGGAGCCTAGATTTGAGAGAGGAAACTACTGAAACCACGGCTAGTTCTTGCAGTTAGACGACTAACACCTCATGCACCGATCGGGTACAAGCGCGCATGTGTGCGTTGTCGCGTTGCGAGTTGGAGAGCAAGTGGAAGAGAGGCGGACGATCGGCTCCCTTGAGACACCTCGGAGATAACCAACCCCTGGTACTGAATTATCTGCGTCACCAAAGGAGGCATGCCTCGGAAACGGTATTAGACACGATTGTTACGCCAGTGTTCGGCTTCGACTCGTGTGCAATCAGCGAGGACACGAGTTCCAGCCGAACAGTGACCCCGCACACGTGACCAATCAGTTTCCTGGGTGGGCCTCCTTTAGTGATGGATATTAAGCATGCCTTTCTGGTTTCTTTTTTGGGGGCATTGGCTTTTGCTTTTTTTTTCGCACCTTGCATCGCGAACGGGGCCCATAAACCATGTAACCCCATTCTAGCAGTAGAAAGTACTCTCGATTCTAGGCACACTAGGTTAAACACCCCGTCGTGCCGGAATGCCTGAAGCGTTCTGCCGCGAGTCTTCTTCCTCGGCGCGTTGTCACAACACGCCGAGTGCCGCGCGACCGCACGCTCGGTCGCGATTCGGTTTCTTTTCTGGGCTTGGGGCTCATCATGCTTGGCGCGGGACACTGTGCCAAGAAGCAGCGGAGGCCATCTGCTCCTTCGCCCCGTGCGTCACCATCTAACTGATGCATCCCCGAACAAAAAGGAGGTGGCACGCTGCTCTCTTACACTCGTTGGCTTCGGGAGTTGATTCACTCGGTTCTTGTTACTATTCTTCGCATTGTCTGCTCCTTTTTCTTGTTAATGTTAACGGGGTCTGATTCAACGAGCAGGTGAGGTTGACGTTCTCCACGGGACGGGGCAGGGCAGTGGCTTCTCGGATTAGAGGGAGGGGTGTGTGTATGTGTGTGTGTGGGGGGGGGAGGTGGAAGGAGAGGTGGCAGGAGGGTACAGGGATGGGCGATCATTTCACCCCCCCCCTCCCACTCCAATATGTGTAAAACATTTCTAGTAAACGGTACGGGAGAAGAGAATTGACACTTTACTCTGGTCGTCACTTCATGATTCCTGAGATTTCCGGCACCACTGGAGGGAGGGAGGGGCACCGGGCTGGAAAAAGCCGAATCTTGGCGTGTGTGTAAGGGGCCTCTGTTTGAATAAGAAACGAGTAGCTTTAATTACATTTTTTTTGGTCATAATTTGTGGAGAGTTTAACTGCAATTTTTTAGTCATTTTCGAAACTGTATCTTTTAAACTTTGTTTTTTTTTGTTTGTTTTAAAGTACGAGTTTTGCGAATGGTGAGGCACGTTCAGGACGAATAGCGTGCTGTCTTTGCTGACTCTATACACCATTAACAGAGATTAGACATTGTATGCAGTTTGTTGTGAAAGGACGGAGTGTGCAATCTGATTTGGTGTTTAGGTTAAACCGGGATGCATACCGACCACATTCGTTTTAGCGTAGACGTTTATGGCCTGGACTCAAGCAAATTTCAGCGAGGCGTTACAGGCAAGGCATTACGTTTTACCTTTGACCTCTCCGGATAAGTTTCGCAGAAATGTTTCATAGATATCTCTCATGTCGGTATCTGTGGCAAGACAACCGCGGAGCAAAGTACCGTGCATGCTTCTTGAAGTGAATAGAGTTAATTGAGATGCCACGTAAAAAGGCGGCCAAGCGCGACCGAACGTAAAGGCATCCTGGGATCCTTTGAATTTGCCCCGTATTGTCCCAAGTTTTTTTTATTTAATACTGTCTCGATAGTCTGGCGGCACGGGATTGTCCAGTTGTGTAAAACGTCAATTTCATGCTTGTCGATAGTGTGGATTGCCCCCACCGATTTGTTAGAGGGACAGAGAAATTAATGGAAATCGACCAAAAACACGAAGGGTGGCCGAGGACGATGACGGGATGTGGTTGAACTATCTCGTCCTGTCTTCGTACTTTTGTTGTTTTTCGTTCATTCTTCAAATTATTGTGGCGCAAAACGTTTACTGTCGGAGTCACTCACGCACCTGAAAAATTCTCGCTACCGCTAGCCTCATGGTATTATTTAGTGCACACTTGAGGCAGCCCTTATAAAAATAAACTGTAATAAAAAAAAAGATTGGTCAATACTATCAAAAGCACGCTATCTTAAACATTTTCTGGAAGCCGCACTTAATTTACTTCCTACACAATCCCAGGCATATTCCTTTACAAACAGCTCCTTAGTTGTTACTTCTACTTCGGTGTTTGTAGTGAACAGAAACGAGGATATGATGCCTTACTGATAAGACAACTAAAATATAGCGCTCTGCAGCGTTATAGTCGTAGTTGGTGACGGAACACCAGGTGACCGATTGATGCGCAAGTACCAAGCCTTCCGCATCAAAAGTTGCCTGGACGCTTCCTCTCCCCTGACTCTTTCACCTGACTCCACTTGAAGGGTTGCCAGGATCGAGGTATAGCCGAGGGTTTTTTCAACAGACCACAGTCGGGCCTTGAAGTCGATTTACGACTCCAGGGAGAGTTATTTATTATTGCTCTTGCCCTGCGTCAACAAGCAAGGTGGGCGAGACGGAGGTTGCGACGGAGCCGGCCGCTGCTGTTGTGTGCTCGGCAACGATGTGGCGATTGGTGTCTTCCAGCGAGCGAGTTTGTAAAGACTCCATGTGCTCCGGTGTGATGCAAGGTGCACCAGGAAGCGTGGTTCTTTGGAGACATTGACACTTTTGGTTATGTTTTGTTCGAAGCATGACTATAGTCCGCTGCTGAAAGTGACCCGACTTAAGCTTAAAACTTACTTGGTTGTTTTTAATCATTCATTTATTTAGCCAGTTTTAGGGCTGTTTCACATTAGTGAAGTGACATGTGTACAAACAAAATTACCAAAGAACCCGACACCTTTTTGAACAGCCGCAGTTCAAAACATAAGTTCCGCGCAGTCAAAATTGTGCACAGTGTGACATAAAAAATACTTATGTTCCTGATAAGTTTATGACCAGCTACGTACAATACGACGCAAAACAATAATAACCTAGAAAATTGTAATATTAATCACGCTAAAGTCATTATAGCAGGGCTGGGCAGAGATACTCAAAAAGTATCTCGCAATACAAATTCTGAAATACGTGTATTTTAAGGCCAAAATGCAGATATTGAGATACGTTTATGTTTTCTCTAACGGGAAACTTCTGACATACTTCTGCAAAAAAATATATATATCCCGGTATACTGATAAAGATACATGATAAAATACATTTTGCCCCGAACGAGGTCATGCTCACCAAACACGTATGGTGATGCAGTGTATTGCAAACGTCGAATGTATCACAAGTATCAAATATGTTACAAAAGAGAAACATTCGAATTCTCAAGCATTAGATGTGTTTTTTTATAAGTAAACGAAATTGCAATCATCAAAAGTAAACCAATTACACTTCAGCATGAGCAGCTTTTCAAAGTGCTCATCATCAAGCCACCGACGACTTGGTTTTATTATTAGACTATATTTGTTTTCACCTCAAGAACCGTAGTAAAAAAAAGTCCGGCTCCTCGCGCAGCATTATAATTTTCACCTTTATGTAGACAATTAAGATGTCGGTTCATTTTAGATTAGATATATGCTACCATATCAAAGTGTACACGCTTCAAACACCAAAAGCTTCGCTTCTTCCTCCGATGTCCAAATCCTGTAAGAACTACTTCGCGCGGCGTATGCACAATGCGCAAAACTTCCTTTTTTATTTAGGTGGAAACGCGTACAGTTAAAGAGAAAAGCCTATCTACTCCCGCCGACGAATATAAATCAGTGTTAAAACGAATAAATACACTCAATCTGGAGCTTTGGAACGTCGTACTTGTGGTCGTCAAGGTAGCCGAAGGCTTCCGGATTCAGATTGGTAGGTCCTAAACTTGCCAAAGACGAGGAACCACCGCCTTCGAAGTCGAAGAAGACATGAACGTGATCCGCCCGAAATGAGCCCTGTTTCGTTTCATTTCCTGTTTGGAACACTGATTTTCAGTTTTGCCGGTAACTCGAAGCGCGGGGGTGGGTCACCAACTGTCGTCTTAAGTGCTTCTAAGTAGGGGGAGGGGGAGAAAAAGAGATTGGACAAGGGAGCCGGACTCACGCAATCAACAAGAAATAAGAGAACGGGGTAAGAAGAGTGACTCAACTGGCCGATCCACAAACCACTTTTTTTTAAATTTTGGTAGCGACTTCTTCGTGCAAGGTGTTATGTGTAGGATGTTCCGTGGGGTGGTTTCATAAAATTTTGGTGCCCCCCAGCAGTCAATTTTTGACAACTACTGTATTGAAATACCCAAGCCTGGCAAAGTATCGTGATACAATCGCAATACTTTGCGATACATCGTCAATCGCGACAATGCGATACATCGTCAAAGTATTTCAGTGCTGAGATACGGAAACATTTCTCAAAGGTATCTCGACACAGAGAAACAGATACTCGAAGCCGAAGGTAGCTCTGAGATACTATCGCGATACCTTTGTATTGCCGTACTGTCAAGCCATGCGTTGTAGTCATATACGACCTAAGAAACACGGGGTGTGGCGAGTCCCGGCATTAGCGTTTCTTACGCCGTGTAAGTGATCCAGCTGCTTAAAACGGCGCATTATTCAAATGAGTCTTACAATAGCCCCCCCCCCCCAACCCGCCTCCTCCCCCTCTTTTTATCTAACGCTCCACACTAGCTTCTGGCGGTACTCCAATAAATAAATGAATAAATGCGTGTCTTAGTAGGTTCACGATTCTGGCGTCTTTATTTGTTCTCCCAGTCCAGACAGTGATGGGTAGAGCGATTGGATACGACACCCTAAATTATGAGTCCCTCTAGTCACATTGAGCTCCTAGAAGAAATTGTTCTTAGAGCCTCCTAATTCGTAGCGCACGCTTTGTGATATCCAATGATTCGTTATTTTTATGATTTGGGGGAGGAGTAGACAAGCTCGTGCATTTGAAAGTTTACTTTTCTTTGAAATTATGTTTTTGCCGCAGGTTTCCATTGCAAGATTTGGGTCACTACAAGGTGCTTAAAAATAAGCAAAAAATACAGGAGCCTTTCATATTGAAAAGTTACGTTCCAGGATATAAAAAAAAAGTTGGATGTTGTATCGCGTATGGGCGGACATCTTGTCATGTTTCCAGGGCAGAAACACCGGCGGAAGTAGCGGTTCCCCGATGACACAGACACGTCGACGGGCGGGCGATGCCCTGGTGCCCAGAGTCGACGGCACACTTGGCAATCTAGCGTTCTCGCTGGCAGCCACCTTCAGGGGATTGGACAGCTTTGGGGCGCTATTTTAAGGGCCTCGGGTGGTCGAATTCTGTGTATGGTAGTCGACTAATCTTTCCTTTCTAACACCCGCCGCCGCGCCTGACTCGCTACCGGATACAGCGATACAGCGCTCTCAGATACAGCGAAACAAAGTTGCAAACTGTAAATAAGATCGAATAAGGAACTAGGAATAATTCTGCTCGTAAGAGCTGTCTGTCAAACGTTTTGGAAACTGATGTTACATTATTTTTATTCATGTCGTAAAAAAAATTGTTTTCTCTCGTGTTTGAGAAAAAAAATACATTATGGAAGTTGGAGTAAATGGCGTAACTTAATTGTCCGCAGTTTAGTTCGAAAATGCATATGATACAAGAACATTCTGTGATAAGTATTTGCAACGACATAAATGATACCAGTATGGTAGTTTATTCTAATCTATATTTGTAGCAGTATATTAATTATTGTTCTCCGTGTTTATACTATTATAATGGTTAATATTATCCATGCTGTCAAAAACATATTTTCTTCATTGCTGATGCCAAGCTAGAAGGACACGCAAGGAACTATTATTATAGAAGTTGGAGTAGCTGGCTTTTCTGGGAGGGGCCTGAATCGAGTTCAGAAATGTATAGTATTGTACACGTACCCTTCTGTGATTAAGAAATTGCAACTGCATAAATTATACTAATATAGTCGCCATCAATGCATCAGATGTTTCACTCATCATTGTGAAGCTTAATTAACCTTTTCGAACTGGACAGACAAAACTACGATTCTTGAGACGCCTATAGTGCTCCATGCGAATAAAGGGGTAACGCTCCATCAACCGTACATTTTGGACAGAAGTAAAAACGGCGAATTTTAATTACCCATCAAACCCGAGTCCACGGTACTTTGAATTGGTAGTTTTATGGTGCATCGTGGTATAGTATAAACGTCACTGAGAAGTCGTACAAATCTGTGGTCGTCAAAGACGATTAAACCTTGTCGGTTGCTGGGACAGGTAAAGGCAAATATTCGCTTGGCTCGCCATAGTTATGGCGTGCCTTCATCATGGAAAGCTATGTCTTCCTTTTTAATCTGCCAATTTTTCGTGGGATGTCTAGAAACGCATTAAAATGTTAAACTGTCATGTTGGGGTACACAGAAATTTATTTTTCTAGCGTTTGCGTGAACCCACTTTATGTGGATTTACTTGATCTATCTTAATTGGATCCAATGCAAGTAAATACAAAATCTACTCTGGAAGACGCAAGTTAAGCACTTCGTGGCCTAAAACACCATCGAAAAAAAGAAATTAAAATTTATTTTACTTTAGGGATGATGCTTAATAAAAAAAAAGTTAACCTTGATTTCTCTCGAGTCAAGCATTTTGAAAGTTCCTGCTTTTGGCTTAACTGTGCTTCTGTCAAACGCAAAAACTACCAAATCTTCCAAATTCGCAAATTCAGTTTGCGTGACGTATTATTTGGGATACGTTATGTACTTGCAACAGGCAGCGCAGAGAACGTGCTAAGTTGATGCCCAGGTAGATGTCTGTAAGCCTTGTGTAGCCACTGCCACGTCAATTCTTTGTAACGTTCAAGCAAGAGATTCAAAACGGGGTTGTTCATAAAATGCGCCATTTTCTCCATGCACGTATGGTCATAATCAACAAAACCATAAAACCGACGACAGACAGCTGCAGGGTATATGTGTAGGTTGATCTCCGCCTCAAGGATACATCTGTTGTGATTAGCTGTCTCTCGCCTTTTGCAGCCTCACATTAGAAAGCGACAATATTTACGGCGCCCACTGGTATCCAGGCACAGGCTTTTAGAAAAACTTGGTAGTCAAAGCAGAAAAATTGACTGGTAAATGCCACGCTAATCCCCTAGTCCGTGTTTAGCCATGCCAGATGCTAGTGGCTACTTACAAAGCACCGTTCACTGTACCAGATGATGCTTGGTCGGAGGCACTGTTATGCTCACTTGTTTATCAGGAAGGTCCAACTTTTATTGAACAATCAGATGTCAGTGTAATGCCCACATTGACGGAGGAACCACGAGCATGGCCTTCCACAAGTTATAACGAGAAAGCAATAAAGGAACGAGAAGACACGCCCAAGAAGAAAATACTTAAATAGCTTAGAAGGTTCTTATCCAGATACCGAAGTAAGTTTCTTTCCATAGATTGTGGCCTTTTTGTAGTTCATTTTATTACGGGTAGCATCAGTATTATTGGAAAAATATATCATACAGCTGGCATGTAAGATATCTGTTTGAAATTCAATCGTGTATATAAGCACCCTGATCAATAGGAAATAGATGATTTTAAGCTCGCACTTTTGTGAATTTTCGCAACCATAAAATGGCCTCTTTTTCTTGCCCAGCTCGTTTATCGTTAAAAAGCTAAGATACGCAGTGCATAGCGGAATTGGTTTTTTAAGCTACCCTGTCATTTTGATCGTGAAGCACACTACCATTAGTTGTACAAAATTACTGTCTTAATACATATTTTTTATGGCCTGAGAAGATATATGCATAGATTTCTAGCTATAGTTAAAACAATTCAAAAATATTTTTTGAATACAATCGAACTAACCTGATTCGACACTTTTGTACTAGGTGCGCGTGCGACAGCCAGACCAGACAAACGACGTTCTCTGTAGAACAGCCAACTTACTGATGAGGCGGCTGTTTATGTTTTAGGTTCGAAGAAGAAGCAAAAAGGAGCCGTTCATCGTGCGTCCTCACCGCGTCGCTCGTAAATCTTCCGCCAGGCCGCACCTTTTAAACAGGCAACGGTGTTAAGGCCGCTGTGCGCCTAGGCGTGTTTTCAGGTCAAAAGTCCCGTCAAGGGGAGCACCCATTGCGGCGACGTCGAACCAAGTTCAGTGGTACCAGAGATTCGGCAGGCTTCACTCGTTTACAATGTAGACAATGCAAGCGGTGCCATGATTAATTTGTTTGGCTGACAAATCTCATTTTGGTTCCTTTCCGATAAGTTGTCGACGATTTGACGTTAAACAACAAAGTAGTCATGCCATCATAATATAAACCCCGAGACAAGGAGAAAAAAGATTACGGACAGTGTCGCTATTTTATTTCTCACAATCTGATGGTTAAATTATGTTTCCTAACCAGCTCGCTTGCATAATTTCGCTCCTTACAGTCATGCGTGAGTTTACGAACCCGGTTAATGTAGGTATCCAGCTACATAGAGAATCGTTTCGGTACAAACTTGGTAAGTATATGCAATTCGTCTCGTTATTACAGAGTGACTTACATTATGGACAATTTTTTGACGGGACATGACTGCATCACGGCTGGAGTACCTATTGTTTTCGATGGCATAAATAGCGTTTGAGGAGAAAAATAACGGGTACATAAAGTAATAAGTCTACCAAGGGCATTATTGGGTGGCGTCCCGAAGAAACATCAAGCGGTATAATTAATGCGTTCATATAAATTTATTTTGCCAACAATATTTTATTTTTTCGGTGACTACATCGCAACACACTCGAAAAATGGTCTGTGATTTCACTCTCCTTCTGGACACGGGGGCAGCAGATCGTGAAGAGCAAAAGAAGCATCCCAGCGGATGATAAATATAAGAATATTATTAAATCTGTAAAATGCGATGTGGGCATGCCGTCACAATGAGAAAATGAAATGTCATGCTCATTGCGCCCTGTGCACATCACATTTGTTCAGAACGTGTTTCGAGCTTTGTTATTTACTGCGGTCCTTCCATTGTTCGCCATGATTGGCTGTTTCCGTGTTCTGCAAGGAAGTGAAGTCAAATACTTTTTTTTTTAGAATGTATGCTTCTTTTATGTTGCGAGCCCTTCGGTCGGGATGTAAAGCCCGTTAGATTGTAAACCCGTCCTTTCCCTAAGAAGACTACCGAGGTGGATATTTGTTTTCCCTTTTTACGGAAAGGTACTTGCAGTGATAAGTGTCGTGCATGTAAAGCCTTGCACATATGTACGTTTCTTTTATTTTTAAACCCCTCTCACTTTGACGAGAATTTCGTACGCAGGTGAACAGCAGATTGAAGCTTATCCTGCCGCTGTTGCACATACTTAACACTCGCCAAAAATCGAATGGTAATAATAGTACTCAGGCTCTGCCCTGGTACCAGCGTGCCTGTGCGGCAAGTCCAGATAGCACCTAAAATATAAGGGCATTTGGTATACAACATCGCAATTCTGCGTGTGGAAAAAACAAACAAACAAAAAAACTGATACTTTAAGCTGTTTCAGCACGTCCCAGAAAAGAAGGCTCATAGCTGTGGTTAATAGGTGCTCTATTGTTTTCAGTCATTGACAGAGAAGCTAACTCAAAAACCAATGCACTAAAATGCCATTCGCTCGCAGCCGTGTCTGTCACTGGTTGTGGACACTCCGCGACATTGTTAGCGCGAACGGGCCATCGCGGGTTTTCTTCGTTCTTTTGTTATTTCTCCTCAGTATTCAATAACTGTTACCAGAAAACTACTATAGTGGTGGAATGTGCTCACTCGGGGTACTAACCTAAGTGATAAAGTTTGATACCATGAGTTCCCTTTCAAATTAAATTGCGAAAAAGCGCCGAAGTCGTGCTCACGCTAGCATTGTCGCACGGTGTACAACTATGGAGTTTTAAAAGTATGAATGTTGGGCTCCCAATGGAATGCATATCTCTCTTGCAATACAACGAACTTTCTTTTATTGATCGAGAACATTTAGCGAATCGTACATAGGTGCAAGGAACAACATTTGAAGGTTGTCTCCTGTAATACGCTTGTGCGTGGCGTCGGGGAAATGGTTAATAGAAAAGCGTACCTTCCAAAAATTTGTAAACCTAAGCGTTCCCTCGAAAGCTCGTGGGCGGTGCTTAGCAGGACAAAACGACATACGATGGTAGAAAAAATGAAAGCTTAATTTAGATTATGGCGTATCGTCCCGCGTTTGATCCTTCTCAGCGCTTATCACCCAAACAAACAATCCCTGCCCAAACCATTTTTTTTCTGGCCGAGAGGAACACGAAGTATGAGAGATGTTGATCCATTTTTATATTTTACGTGGAGCATCGAAACCTTTTCGATTAATTTTTTTATTGTCAGCTATAAAGTTATCACCTTTTTTATCTGCGATTTGTCTAAGTATAAATGTCGTTTATCAAAGGAGCCAGCGAGAGTGAGATTACACCCTGAACGCGTCATGGTACTGCGAGACCGTATTTTAAACAAAAATTAGATGAGAAACGCTGCCAAATATATACAAGGACGGCTGTCCTTTAGTGTTTCTCGCAGCCAAAGTAAGAAACCATCTAAAATAAAATGTAGGCATGATCCACAAGCGTGCCGCTTCGGTAGGGACAAGCAAAGGAAGCCGAGTTGGGTGTATACGGGGACAACCAGCATATAGCTTTCGAGACGGCTAGCTTGCCTTCTTGTTTTAGGATTGACACCGTGTTGGTTTTAGTCTCAGGGTTGCGCGTTTCTTGTCGCCCGTGTGGTTTCTCGAATTAGCCGCTGCTGTCACGCGATGAGCGGATCGAGAGGTGTCAAGGTTAAGGTGAACGAACCCCCTCGCGTGTGCGATGTGAGCTCGACGTGTCGCGCCCGTGCTGCCCGCGACATCCATCTTCTGGTGGATACTGTTTTCAACCTCGATGACAAATGTTCCGGCGCGCGACCGACTAACGCTCCTCGGAGGAACAGCGAAGACAACGGTGTTGCCTCGTTTGCTATGATTTATTGTTTGCTCAACACCCCGAACATTTGCCTGGAAAAGAGCCGGGTGCTTTGCTGTGCGGTGTGCAAGCTTGCCAGCTCCCTGCGCACCCCGTGCGTTTGTTTACCCAATGAGATTACGACGTCAGCGAATTAAGAACGACGACGATTGAAGCACCGAGCAATAAGCGTGAACATGATAACTCACGCCATGCGTGTGTTAATTTGTCAGTCCCTATGGCCTTGTCACTAAGACGTCGCACTGCTAATTAGAGCACTTCACGCGTGCCCAGGGAAACAAATTCTGTATAGACTTCGGAACCCGAATCTCATAGCTGACTCGCCGACAATGGCTTGAGGTAGTGACGCCGATTAAGGGGACACTATCAAATAGTTTGCAGGATGTATATTTTGAGCTTCTGATCAATCGTAATTTAGATTTTTATATGAAACATTGCGAAAATGAAAAAACAAATCTAGTAAAAATTTGCAACGAAAAAACATGGTAATTTTTATTGCTACGGACGCATCGCCCACTACGTTGGTTGCTGCTGGGCGCTTCACCTTTGCAGAGCTCAAAGGGGAACTGAAACATTTGTTCTTCGTAAAACGGATTCTGCGAGAGTGACATATTCCTTTACTGCAACCGGTGAGGAATAAGCTGACAATAGAATTTATAAAGGTACGCGCAGTACTGTAATCCTCATGATCTCCTTGAACGCCCATGGGCTCCAGTTGGGAATTGAATGTTTTATGCTGAGATTGCACACCTGCAGCGATTGAGATTGCCGAGATTCTTCGTATGTAGTGCGTGCCGTGTTTAGGTTTGACTTAACTGGGACCATATCTGCCGGATCTCCACCAATTCAATAGCACTATACAGGTGAAGCTGCATACCGACGGCTCAAAGCGCGAAGCGCGATTTTTCATTTGTTTGCGTCGCATAACATAGGTGTCGGAACTCTCACGCTTATTGTTTTGCCACACGATGATCCGCGTCTTACAAAATCATATATATTTTCAATTTTTTATGTTGTGTATTTTGTTTTCATAAAAATTTCGTGTTTATTGAAATGTGTGCGCCATGAGGCAAATCTATTCCACAGCTCAGTAAATCCCTGTTAAAGTACTTTTGCTACCGAAGTCAGTTATTTTAATTTTAGGCGAAAATTTATGGCCTATCAACTTCATCTGTTTTTTAAGCAGGCACTCCAGCACTTCCTTCTAGAAGCGGGCAAATAAAAGTAAGGCCGTGTACACCATAAACAAACAGGGATAGATATGTAAGTATAACATGTTATTTACCAAGTTAATTAATATTTTACCAATTATGACGACTAACAGCCACTCTATATACGTAGAAAGATCAGTGCTTAGCGGAAACAGTGACACTAAAAAGTAACCTTTATAAGTTGAAATTGTCGCTTCATAAGTCATACTAAAAACTGGAAATACATTGTGCTAAGCATATTAAAAATCACATTAGCAAGAAATTAACATACAAAGCAAAACATATAAAAGATATACTAGTTGCCTCGTCGAGGACAACCTTCTACAATGAAAGATAATGTAATAAAAGCGTTGGCATATGTGTGTAAGTCAGGAAAATTATTTCTAACTATGTGGTTGAAAATATTCCCGCAGCAAGAGTGTGTATTCTTAAAGCTCAGGTGTTAAAGCTAACGGTGCAGCGAAACGCGGTAAAGACTTTGTGGCTACGTGTTTTCTTTTTATACTTACTAACCGGAGCTTTCATTCATCCTTGTGATCTTCTCTATGCCGCCGTAGACACGTTCTGATTAAAGCAAGGTGCTTCGAGTACACAGCCGTTCTATATTGAGCCCTTGGGGCTTGTCCCAATCTGGCGCGACGTAACCCTGGCGTTATAAGTGTGCTCTGTAGTTCGCGCCGTTCTCAATTGCGTGGATAGGAAATAGGGTCATTTCCGTTCCCC
This sequence comes from Ixodes ricinus, assembly GCA_037355805.1. Taxonomy (NCBI): domain Eukaryota; kingdom Metazoa; phylum Arthropoda; class Arachnida; order Ixodida; family Ixodidae; genus Ixodes; species Ixodes ricinus. The sequence goes on along the minus strand of JAZHYW010067252.1, from coordinate 55,439 downwards.
AAATTGAATAGAGGGTCCTTCGCTTTCTGCTGGGATTTGGGTTTCATGCATTCCTTGTTTGTGGCCTTGCAACACACTATCTGTGTAGTCTCTCTCTGCTTTTCTTTACTCTCCAGTTTGGCGTAGATGGGGTGTGCCAAGACAGTGTTACCTTTATCTTGCTGATGTTTTGATGCGAGACCTTGCAATCTATTCGCTAGGGTACTAAATATTCGAGAACCTTTTATTGCGTGTAAATACTGATATATACTGTGCAAAACAAAAGCGATAAAAATATCCAATGGCCACCTTGTACGAGGTCTGCTTCTAAATAAGGTTGAAGGTTGTGAAATCCGCGCCTGTACACTAATCTAGAAAGGAAACCACTGGTATATTGGATATTTGTTCACATAATCTTCTACTGATATACAGTTGTGTGATGCTGTTATAACCACATTGGACTCGGCATGATAACTCTTTGTATTAATCAGGTTTCGATTTTGAATGTTTTCGAGACCCGATGCAGATTACGTTCAGTCATAATTACCAAACAAGAGAAAAGGCAGGTTCGAATTTCAAGAACTACATTTGACAGCCTACTTTTATGTGTTTTGCAAAGACATAACAGAAAAAAAAGGTATCTTACGCTCCTCATTGGACTGTATTTCTACTGTTAATTGAACATTCAGTGAACATAAAACGAGCTAGTAATATAAAAAATATACCTCTACCAGGATATATATATATATATATATATATATATATATATATATATTTTTTTTTTTTTTTTCTTGTTGTCTCTTGGCTTTAAGTGACATATTGTTGTGAAAGCCAGAACTTTACACATCCGGATACAGATGTACAAAGTTCGACTGTTGTACCTTATTCTTATCATTTGAGGAATCGTTGAACGTAATAACAAATTATATCTAAGCCTCTGTGGAGGTACGTATCTAAACTGATCACAACTCCAAGTGTGCGTGTCTTATCCTCGTATCTTCATGCCAGAGAGTTATTTTTAAATGGTGCTAGTTTCTGTTGCCCGGTTAGAAAAGTGTAACAAAATTTTTTTTTTATAGTCGTTAAAGCTACACCTATGCGGTTTGTGCTGGTGAGTTATACGGCCAGGGGGACATAGCTAATCGTAATGATCAGTCGGCTAGTTAAGTACAGTTTGTTAATTAACTTATTAATTAGTGAAAATAGGCATATAGTTCTAAATAGAAACGTACTGTGCGTCATTAAAAATCACTAAGTCAACTCTTTTTAAAAAGATATAAGGCATGGTTAGCGTTTTACGGCGATCAATAGAAACGCTCCATTTGGACGCGTTTCTAGGATTCGGCTTATTATCGAAGCTCATCCCTGCGCCCGCGGTCCCGCTCCCCAGTGGCCAAGACACGCAACACACGTGCCCGATACTTCCCCCCATCCTACGAGAGGGGCGAGGCGGTGGCTTCGCGCCGCGAGCACCAGGGAGCAGGACCGCGGGTTCAAAGATGCGCTCCGATGAGAAACCGGAACCTAGAAACGCGTACAAATTGATCGCTTTATGAGAACGGCGAAAATGCTTCCCCTGCGTTATATCCTTCCAAAAAGAGTTGATTTAGTGGTTTTTGATGACGCTCGGCAAGTTTTTAATTGGAACGTCTATTCTATGAATGTCTATTTTTTATCAATTAAAAAGTTAATTAACAAATTTTAGTTAATTAGCCTGACTGATCGTTACGATGATCCGTCTATATGATGTCTCCTGGCCGTATAACTTACCTGCACAAACCGCATTAAATGGAGATTTTACGACTTAAAGAAAATGCTGTTACACATAAAAAAACCACTCTATAAATATACATTCTATGTGAAAAATGAAAGACGTTTACAATCCCCTGTAACGCCGAATTAGAGCGCAGCTCTTGAGGAGGAGGAGGGGAAGGTACGTAGTGGAGGCTATGCCCCTCCTCGTTTCCTCCCATTTAGGGTAAATTTTTCCGCTAAACTTAGCGGTGGTAATTTTTCTGCTAAATTTAGCGAAATTTTTCCTGCCTATCTTAGCGGGGAAAATTTGGCGCAAAATTTAGTGGGGAATTTTTTCCACTAAATTTAGCGGGAAAATTTTTCCGCTGGATTTAGCGGGAAAGTTTTCCCGCTAAATTGAGAGAAACTTTTCCGCTAAATTTAGTGGGAAAGCTTTTTCCGCTAAATTTGTCGGGAAACATTTTCCGCTAAATTTGGCGGAAATTACCCATAATGCACCGCTCGGTTACGCCGACGGCGACGGCGACTTCGACGCCGCTCAAGCCCAAAACGGGCGCCTAAGAGCTGCGCTCTAAAAGAGTGCTCTTCTGACGTTTTGCAATGTTTCGTGCTTTCTTGAGTTTTCACGCAAAAATGCAGTCTTATATTGCCTCCGGGAAACACAAGCTTGAGATCAGAAATATTTTGCATTTCTTAGACTATTTCTAATTTATCTGTTCACATGCGCAATCTACTTGAAATTGAAATAATTAATTTATGGGGTTTAAAAAAAGAAAACCTAAAGAAAACAAATTCGCAGTTAGTCCCGTGAAAGACATCTCGCAAGTGTCTTCCTAGGCAGACATCTGTTGCTTCCCTTCAGAGTTCTCGTATATCGCCTACTTTAGACTACAGGTGACTCGTTATTTGAAAACAAGGCCAAGGAACCATGAGAGGAGAAAAAAGTTTGAGTGATAAGGAGAAAATAAATTACTATTGCAACGGTTTCAAGGAAACAACATTTCATAATATTTTTCGAGTGAAAATGGACGTTTCTATACGAACCTTTCACTATAAATGTCTTCTGAAGTTCTTAATACACTTTTAGTAATAGGAGGTTCGTGCCATTAAAATTCGTATGGTACCAGACTGCAGAAACGAGGCGTGCTACACACAAAAACTCAATATTTATTTACATGTCGATTCAAGCCACCTCGGTGGCTCCGAGGCAAAGCGCCGGCTTACGGAACCCCGGTGGCGGGTTTGAATCCCGGCCGAGTTGCCCGCAATCTGATGGAGGTTTATTGCGGAGAAGGCGCCGTGTGAACGAGCTTTCGATTGTACGTGAGAAGAACCCCAGGTGGTCGAAACTAATTCTCAGTTCTCCACTGAGGCGTGCCAGATTCCCGTCGTTGGTTTGCCACGTAAACCCCCCAAATCTGACTTCGTGTCGAAACACGCATATTGCTACGTATCTCCGGTAAACTTTCAGTTCCACGAAATGAAAACACCTGACAGGGGGGTATCAGCTTAGAAAGAATGCTCGCTCCAAGAAATTTCCTGCGAAACCTTATTTTCAAGCTATACCTCCAGACATTTTTCAGAAAAAATTGGAAAAGGTAAATTTACGAGCAGAAACATCATTCGCTATTGAACCAAATTTTTGAAAGCCTTGGGGTATGGGGTTACAATCGTCAGTAAATGCAAAGTGAACAATTTACTGAACTGTTTTACGTTGTATATAAATTGTATCGACCACCCTTTTCGCTCTTCCACATTTAAAACAAAGCGGACTTATTTCTGGGCACCTGACTTATGTCTATGTCCTCTTCACCTCGATCACTAACTGTGAAAAACGGTCATTCTTTATGAGTGGCGTAGATTATGCTGCGATGTAACAAAATGTGGGGTATTTATATCCTGAGATAAGCACTTGCTTATCCTTAAAAACGACAAAAAAATGACCGCATCTCCATGTGGTGAATGATGTTGATTGGGGCGAAGCTCTGGTGGTGCTGATGATACTGATTTTATTGTTCATAGGTAGTGCTGATGGTGCTGATTTTTTTTATTGCTCATAGGTAGTGCTGAGTTCCGGGTTGCGTTTCGACTTCATTATTACTGCTTTATGGTCGGTGAAATGCAGAGCCAGTGGTTCTTCTAGCGGATCAGCTTGGATCCGCTAGAAACCGTGGGAACGCATCTCCACCGCTTAAGTCAACGGTCCATGTCAGAAGGAGAATGTGCGGTATGGAACGTGGTTATATACGCATTTGAGCATTTGACCGCAGCGGCCTCTCGTCTATAAACGTTGAGCCAATGCATGCAAAGGTTAACGCGATTATATACGCATTTGACCGCAGCGCTCTCTCCTGTATAGACGTTGAGCGGCTACATTCAACGTTTCATCCATGACAGAAATCCCAGCTCTTGAGTTACTACCTCATCTCAGAGCCCCTACTCGTCCCGCAGTCGTGGCCGAGTGGTTAAGGCGATGGTACTAGAAATCCATTGGGGTCTCCCCGCACAGGTTCGAATCCTGTCGACTGCGCAAACATTTTTTCTTTTTATGTGAGCACGGACGCCGGACGGACGGACGGACGGACGGACGGACGGGCAAGGCTAGACCCTAAGGAGGTTCGCTTCAAAAACGAAATTCTGCAGTGAAAGTTCAAAATGAAAGCCCACCTAGGGTATTGCCAAAATGCTTCACTCACTGGCTTAGTGTGCAAACAGACTAGAATAAGTTAAGGAAAATGAACCTGACTGTTCTGAATACGCTTAATGTGCCTTCACGCACCCTGTGAAAATGATGTACCCAGCACTAAAGTCTAATATATTAGCTCGTATATAAACGCGAGCTTTTTTTTGCGCAAGCTTCAATCAAGACGGAAAATGTGTCTTTCTTTTGTTATATGTGAGTCGGTAGTGAGACATTACAATTTTTTATGCACCTCTGTGTAACATCGGCACAGATTTGAGGCGCCGTTCGTTCTAGTGTGACGCAACGCTGTGCTAGACAACAAAACCCTTTTGTGCAATAAACTACGGGGTGTGTGGTATCTTCAATCAGGCCTTTAAGGCTGTTCTCGTGTGCGGTAGACTGTCATATTCAAACATTTCGGGGTTAAATCTAAGCAAAAATAATATGATGCTTGCCCTTGGGAGACGAAGAAAAAAATATTCTCAAAACACCGTTTATTTATATTTTTTTTCTGTTACATTTCCAATATACGTAGTCTTGACAACTTGCGAACATATAAACACCTTTCTCATTTGCGAAACTAGGAACGACTCCTCTGCGTGAAAATAAACGATCCATTCGCAGGAAGATAAGTACACCTGAAAACTTAAACCAATTAAATGAAGCAGAGTCAAAACGATGATGAAAGTCCAAGCATCTCTTTAATACCATTATTATCGGCAAGTATCACATATCGTAACATGTTCGTGAATGTTTTAACAAAGGTGGCGATGGCTGCTCACTGAAGCACTTAATGGACTGCGCCTTTCAAAATTGAATAGTTTTCCTTTTGTAGAGTTTATTGCTGTTGTTTCAGCTTCCAAATTTAAGTTTGCAAACAACAATTTTGTTTGCACGCTTAAAATTTTCTCTCAACCCATAATCCCACTGCACATGTCATCGCAAGCCTGGTAATCCGGAACTTGGATCCAGTTCAAGGAATTTCGTTGGGCAGAGGACAGAACCTTCGAAACGTGTCTAAACAGCGGGAAAAGTTAATTTTGTCTATCCGAGGCAATGGAAACGCAAAAACAAAATCTCGATTGGAACCGGAAATAGTCGGATAAGCTCCACATTCCAGATCTTCCTAATGTTAGCAGTATTTTTTTTTTTAGTTATTGACGTTTGTTTATTGTGATGACCCTGAAACTAGGATAGCAAGGTCTCGCCTCAGGGTGAGTTCGAGTTGCTGTTCCGGGAAGTTCTTTGTTTGGTCAGCCTGCTGTCATTCAAAGTGCCAGGTCCCAGAGAAGGAGGAACAAAGTAGGCCCGACAAGCGTATGGCACCGTCGAAGACCTCTGTGCATAGTGTTCATTAATCCCTAAACGCGGATGAGTTTGAAAACGTCCGGCCTCTCACAGTGTTCTGGCACGGTTAGTAAAGGTGGTTACCGAAAATGTTTCCAATATCAATGTGACCATACAGATTAACCGATAATATATCCTCTTATCTATGGTCACGCGATAAAGCAAAGTATGTACTTTACACAAACACAATCTTTGACCCCCATTTTATATCGTTACAGCACTTACGATTCGGGCCAAAAATGCCGGGGCCATTGGACTGTGGTCACTTGCGCGGAATGTGACATTTTGTAAAAGAGAGCAACTGGGCATGGTCATACTGTGTCCCACAGTCGAGCAGCCAAATACTGATGCTAGCAAAAGGTGATTATTGGAAAGGTTCATAGGAGCGCCTAGAGGGTAAGCAAAGTCGGCTTTTCCTGATTCCCTCTGTATTCGTGGTGAAGCAGCCCCGCAGGGAGCTCCATTCTGAATGACGAGGTTCGGCGCGAGTACGCTTCGATTTTCATGATAATGGACTCTGAGAATGTTACCAAAGTATGCATTCTGATTAGTGATTCGCTGTAGCCGTGAATTCCTAATATTTAATAAACACAGCTTTGGCTTCAACTTTTTGTAATACATAACAAATATTTTCAGAGGAGGTTCTCTCTCTCTCTCTCTCTCTCTCTCTCTCTCTCTCTATATATATATATATATATATATATATGTAATTGTCTTTGTTTTTTTTCTGGCTGGACTTGCTAAGTTTACTCATTATCTTTAGTAGTAACTTTTTTTCTTTTAAAAAAAGTAATTTAGCTGCTCCTTTGATTCCTCCAAGAGGCAATATATGTTTCGTACATACATTTCGCGTGTTGCTTGAGCCTCAAATAATGAACAAGTGAAAGGTCCATGGCCTAGTTTCTGGGACATTCTGTGGAATAAAATTTTACAGGGAACTATAAAAATTATCATTGATAGGCGTTCTATGATACCCAGGCAATTACAGTGCTTGGAAAGATTACAATCTTTTGACAAATAAAGTAAAAAATGGATAATTTTGTGAATGTCGCTCAATGCGATTCAAAAACAAAACAAAAACTGTAGTGCCGTGGAATAAAAACTATACCCGTTAAAACGTTTATTTACTAGTTATTGATATTTTATTACTTTCCTCTAAAATATTTTTCGGGAACATCGCGATGGTTACCTTTGATAAGTTGAAATTCTCCCTTTAGTGCATGTACCAAGGCGTTTGTGTACAAGAAAGTTGGCGATGTTGAACAAAAGGTGCCTGAAGTATAACAGCAGGGTTACCTAATTGATGACCAGGTTATTTTAATATTCCCATTCTTATACACTCTATATCCTCGTTTATATTAGGAGCATCGCACAAGCTTGCCCGAGTTCGCTGCAACAGTCGTTAAGTACAGCATCGATTAGGTCCAAGAATCACCTGTCAGAACCTTACGACCGCTACACGAGAAAGTTACTTCCTAAACTGTGCATAACCAAAAAATTATTAAACTACTTTACATTCTTTACATAATGTTGCCCTAGTGGGCAGATCCTAATTTCACCTTGTACCGTCAATCCATCAAAGTCGCGTTGTTCTTATTTGCTTCATTCCCGTTCTCCTTACTAATGCACGTCCGCTTCCCTCTCTCGGTGCGAGACACGCTTATGACGTCACGGATGCACCTCCTCTGTTTCACTCTTTCCACGGCTATCTGAAAACGGCCGAAGGTCCCGCCATGCTCCGTTCACCCCTGAGCTGACAGTGCGACGGGAGCTTCGCGCTTGCCCGTCCAACCGACAGCCACCCTTTCATCAGCCGACCCCGCCCCCTACGCGTGGGTGTATGGGCGAGAGCGTGATCACGTGGCGAAAGAGCGACGTGTGACTGGACCGGCGAGCGAGTAGCTTCCCCGCACTGTCAGCGTTGAGGCGAACGGATTAGAGCTCGGGTTTATCTGAACGGAAGACGGTTTCGGGAGAAGAGCGATGGACACGAAACAACGAAGAGCAGGAAGCAACAAAAAGGAATAAAAAAAAAGCACACGACAAAAAGAAATGGGAAGAGAGGAGAAAGAGAGGGGAGAAGAAGGGAGAGGGAGGGAAGGGGGAGGGAGACCTGGCCCGTGAGCGCCATGCTCGTCGCGAAGGTGGCGTTGGCATGCAGCGACATCGCACGACGGTCGCGGCGTCCCACCCACGGCCCAAGGTCTCGGTGGCGAGCACGCAGACTCCGGACCGACGAAGGTAACAGCTCTCGCCGCTCCGACACTTGTTTTGCCCAGATAGCGAGAAAAACGGGTGCGTTCTAAATCGCGATTACATGGTTTAGGCTCGGGTTCGTTTTTGGTGTGGGTCTTCGATTTGACGCGTGCATTCGGGAAGAGTGCAATGCTTTTTTGTTTTGTTGTTTTGCCGTCACTCTTTCGTTTGTTTGTTTGTCTTTATTCGTTCGCGCGCTTGGTGCATGGGGTGTTCTTAACATATGTTAGGTGACTTTGTTGGTGTCATAGGAGTTTTCGTGTGACTTGATTTCTATTACAAGTTAACTCATATCGGTTGCCCGGGTCTGCCGGCTTGTATGGTAAACTGCTCTCATTTTTGTCAACCACCTCCCTCTTTCAGCTTGTCAGTGACACGTGTTTGGAATAGTTTCTTGCAGCAGTTTTGAAACTACTGTTACATACTCTAGCACTCTTGCCTTTAGCATTCTTATGGACCCCCAGCTTTTGTTTTTGATTGTTTGGGCATCAATTACTTGTTTTGATAGGTTATTGTTTGTATCTTCTGTGTCATGACTACATACCTCGTGTTTGTTTTTAATTAGTATTTATTATTTTGTTGAGAAGTTGAGAGTCGTTCTTCAGGACACTGCAGACAGAAGTTAGAAACTCTTTACATCCCAAAACCGAGAGTTCTACTTTTTTCGTTTTGGTAGCCACGCATGCTCCGCACTGTTACCATGACACCACAAATTTCCAAAATCAGAGAGGCGAAAAATACTCCTTCGCATTTAGGGCACTCTGCTCCGCGATGGCAATTCCACGTTCTGCCTGCAAACACCGGGGTCGGCTGCACCGCGACACAGTCCCTCCCACTCGGGGCCTGAGTGACGCTGCCCCGCATTACCGTGGCCGGCTTGGGAAGCGCGCGTCATCCGCATCGTTGTCTCGGTTACGTCGTCGGCACCTCGCCAACACCGGTCGCTCCACGGCGCAAGCGCGCCGCAACGAGGGGACCCCCGTCTGCTCATTAGATCTGGTGCATTCGTCTCCCGAGTCTGTCCTCCTCTCGCGGTCCTTTCGGGCGAACCGGACGTCGTACCTTGCCTTCGGCCAGTCGGAGAGACGCGTCGCGTTGATTAAAAAGTCACGTGTATGTGTTCTCCGAACCATTCGGGACGCGTTTCAGTGCTAGTGTGATATTTCGTTCAGTGGGCAGGGGCCATACCACCTAGAAGACAAGTTCTGCTCGTTTCCCGTTAAATGTCCTCACTAGTGGGTTCATACAGCGGCGCCTATACACCTTTCCATGAAATCCTCAGCCCCAGTGACAAGCAAACCTTTTTCCAGCCCTCTGACTGGGCTCGAGGCTAGTTTTCACCGGCGTCCCTGCTAACCCTAACCGAGTGAACTGTTGATTTCGATAGGCCCAGCGGGCGAAGGCGCAATTTCAAGTAATGGTGGAGGCTAAATTATTGCCTTTCCCCCTGCTTTTTTTTTGTTGCGTTTTGTGATGTATGTATTTTTATAAGGACGTTGTAACAAAATTGTACCACACTTTTTGTGGTACGTGCGCGACGGAGCTAATGTGACTGGAATCGTTTTCTAATTTCACGATGAGGTTATATCGGAGCCGCCCGCTCAGCCGTGTCAATCGACAAAGCGCTTAGCTGTCGAAAAATCATTTACAACAGAAGATAGCCGAAAGGCATGCGTATTTGACGCGCACAAATAACGTGATTACAGATCTACACGACATGACTCGGACATTAAATTAAGCGAGTGTCATCATTTGAACAATATATGGTATTTACCATACTGTGCAGGGTTATCCGAGAATGATTTATTTAAGGCAGATCTCAAATAACACAACAGAGCAGTGTCGACGACAGTCACATTTTGGCGATCCGACGGAAACCAAAAGGATTTCGTTTTAAAACACAATTAAAGGATAGTTTTTTTTTTTTCACAGCATTAGTATAAAGGCAAACGAACTGACGTGACTGATCCGTCGCTTGGGATCACTGAGAAGGACTCTACGCGGATTATCTCTGTGCTGAGGAGAGCAGTTGTCACTGTTCGCAAAATCGCGTCGAGTGCCGTTCGACGTCCTTCCTTTCCTACGTTTCCCATGAATGTCGAACAGGCACATTCCAGCTCTATTCTTCACTGGAAAATAACACGAAAAAGGATACGCTCTATTCGTAAGGAAAATAATGTAGAAACCTTTAAAAGATGCCGGAAATCTTAGAATGGAAAACCGGAAAACATAGGTGGGGAATCGCGCTGAGCAGGTTTCATGACTCCAAGAAAGTGGAAGAAAATTTCATGCTGATAGGGGAGGCGAGAGTAGCACCAGCTGCATCATCATCATCACCAACATAGCGGGGGGACTAGGGGCGTTTTTTTTAAAGTGTATTAAAAAACATTTATTTTTTAAAAGGTGTTTTATGAAGGCAGCAACGCAGCCGTAACACGAGGATTATAAACCGGTCGTGTCGGAGGCGGTCAGAGTAAAACTCAAGTATGTGGACGGGCACCCGTTTACACATTTGTTTGGTTTGAACGGGTGGCCCGTTCACACACCTGCGTTTGCCTACGACGGACTTCGACACGACCGGTTTTTAAGCCTTTTGTGACGGCTAACGACCGGTTCGTTGTTGCGGAGTCGATCGTAAGCCGTCACGAAAGGCTTCAAAACCGGTTTCTAGCCTCTCCGGTTCTAAGAAGTCGCAAGTGTGTGAACGGGCCTTTGCACTGTCTCACAGCGAGCGCCATGCTAGCGCGCGGCAACGCCAGCGCTCACGCGTTTGCCACATTGCGGCGCATACTCTAGTCGATCTTCAGCGTGTTCGTCGCTTGGGGTGGGTCGGATTTCCCCAACGATGGCGTAATGGGCAGCAAATCTAATAGATTATAAATAAAGTTGTGTCCTCCTCCTATCCTTTAGTTGTTATTGGAAGGGACTGTATTTTCGCGGAGCGTGTTGGCTTCGAACGTTTGCAAGAACCACGTCGGCGCGAGATGTGACGAGCGAACGATGTGCTTGGTTTCTATTACGGTCCTCCGTCATCCTGGTCTGGTAATGTACGGTCACGCCGTGGGAGAGTTTTTCTTAGGGACAGGCTTGAACGGCAGAGTCTTACCTTGGGCACGAGGCAACACCTATGATGGCAAGACCGCAATGCTGGATGCTCTTCTTCGCCGATAGAGGAGAACGGCGCGAGATGCAGATGGGATACGAGAGCTGCGTCAGAGTTCGGCTGGGGTTTCGAGATCTGATTGTGAGAACACCGCGTCCGGCGGAACGATGACGCAGTTTTCGTGTGAAATATATATCCAACACTGGCCTTTGATGGGTGGCGCAGAAAATTCAGAACTAAGGCTCTATTATTTACGACAGAGAGAGGAGAGAGCGAGAGAGAAATTGGCGTTTATTAGACAATGAGGTCATCCAGCACCTATTCTTGGTTTGCTACACCGTGAAATGAACGGGAGAGAACGTTATAATTAGATGAAGCAAGATCAAGATAAGGAAACAAAGAGAAAGAGAGACCGTACAGAATACAATTATAAAACAAAACGAAACTTAAGAAAAGAATGGCCAGAAGTGTCATTTTTATATCAGTTCTTCTTCACTTTGGTGCAGCTGAGTCTTGTTGAGGAATTTCGGAAGAGTTTCCGTAGTATCGAGCAGGTGGTGTCCGAGGACCAAGCGGAACATAAAGCTCTGCCTGCTGAACTTCTGTCAGGCTCAGTCGGGTCCCCATTGGCTTCTTTTCACGGCTGAATTCGACGCAGTCGCTCAACAGGTGTTGGACGTCATGTGCTTTTCTACATAGTATGCATTAAAAAAAAACATATTTTTTAGGGGGGAGGGGGTAATAGGTAGTTTTTGGTGTTCGCAACCTTAAGTTTGAGACGATGTAATACCAGTCATATTTGCTCTTGATTTTCCTCGTCGAACAGGGTGATGGAGCTGTGAATCTATATTGTTAAAAAGGTGTAGTCATATTGAAAACTTTGCCACATAGTACAAAGTAAAAAAACAACAACATAAAAATCACCTTTTATTAAAAAGCTCAATAAATCATACTTGTTTATTTAAATCAGACATGGTCGATTTAAATCTGTCATATTTTCTTTAAATCCAAATTATTTGATTTAAATTAGACTAATATGATTGCAATCACCGCAGCTAGAAAATGGTGATCCTTACCACTGGATATATTCTTCATATGGCAAATTGATATATCAAATTGTTTTACAACTGATAGCAATGCGGGAAAAATAATTACTCTGAATGTAAAATACGGTTGAATTAACAACGTTTTATCGCTGTAATCACCGCCATACTCGAACAACAAGTGTTCGACGTCTTCAGTTATGTATAAAACTTAATTTAATTTTTTTTTAGTTCTGAGTTGAATGCAGTAAGACATTATTTGCTAGTTTTTGCTCCTTTCTTTTGCGTTTAGATTATTTTTATTATCATTATTTTTTTTAATCAGGACGATATATGTAACTGCAGACGGAGTGCAAGGTAGAAACAAAGCTCGACACTCCGAGTTTCTTAGAAGTGCACTTTTTTTTTTTGCTCGTGTTCAGTTTGATGAAAACCTTTCTTGCTTGATGATTATTTCTTTTAAATACAAAACAAATGCAATCAAAAAGCACCAGATGATAGAAAGGGTAAATAAAAAATATTGTCGGAAATATTTTGCGAAAAGTTTTGATTTAAGAACTTATAGTAAAACTTGTCTGATTTAAATAATCTTGATTTTTATTTTCTACCCTGCATAGACGTTGGTATATTTTTTGCCTACATTTCTTAATAATGTTTTCACGTCAAACCTCGAAAATGAAAATTTAGGTCATTAACGCGCTCTCGTGGACATTTTTGGCTTTTATGTCAGCGGAGATATTTTGGCTTTTATGTCAGCGCAGGATGAGCGGGAATCAGTTGTAGGATAATGTGGTGTCCCTGGCATGTAGCACGGCGAGTTGCTTTAAAATTTTTGTGTGCAATTGGCAAATATAGGCTACACGTTTTCATTGCCGAGATAGTTTGAAGACCCGTTTTAGAGTCGACGAATGTTAGCCAAAATTGTGGACTTTCAGTTTCTGCATGTGTGATGGCTGCTTGAATTGCAGGGAGCTCTGCCACTGTTAACGACATGACGTGGCTCAGCTTTGCTTTTGGTGATTTCTCCGTAGATATAATGTATACTCCTAGAGAAGGCGTTGTCATGAAACATTCTGATCTGGCGAGGAGCCTTCTAAAAGAACTAGAGAGTCGTTCATAATCGCCTTATAATCTCGTCAATGGAAACAAGCTTCGCAGAATTTCCTGCATTTTGAAAGACATCGTCTGTAGATGACATTTAAGTAGACGGTGCTAGAAAAGCGTCTTGAGCTGTCTACGCGCGCGATGCACTGCTGCCAGAAAAAAAACAGTGATAATTGTATTATATGGTCACATTGATAATCATTAACGAGTAAGTAATCAAAATAGACTCTAAATTGAAATAATGTTTTTGCAATTTAGTAATCTTGGATAATATTTTTTTCTCATGTATATGAAGTTTTTAGGACGCTGTCGCATGAAGAAGACGAGGTCTGACAAATCTGGGGGTACATGCAAAGGACGAGAATTAAAGTGAATTCTGAGGACTGGTTGTTTCATCTATTAAAGTGGCCCGTGACTATTAATGGCAGGAGAAACATACATTCGCACTGTTTTAAATGCATTTTGGTAGATGAATGGCAAGCCTTGCCTTTGAAATATTTGGTTTCTTGTGAGCTTCTTGCCGTCATTAGATTCTCCAACGAGACGGCGTAAATGGCCTGAGTTCCTAGATGGAATACATGTAAGAATAGATAGGTTGTCTTCTTTAATTCTTTTTTTTCTGTGCTTAAACGTAACCGAGAAATGATTCTTATTTAGGCGTTCTCATATGCCCCTGCTCTTATGTTTAACAACTGGTGAAGAGCAATGCAGGAGGGTGACTTGTTTGCTCATTTATCCTTACAGAGGCAGAAGATTTCGGTAAGCACAAGTAGAATATAGCAACAAGATAATCGTATGGTTACTGACAAACTAAAAAAAAAAAAACAGGGCGTGGCAAGGGTCAAGCATCATACTCTTGTTGTTGTTCAGCTAGTACAATTGCAGCATTATCTGACAATAATGTCTAAGGAAGAATCAGGAGGAAAGAATCGCAAACATTATAGGTCAAGCCCTGGGTTTCTCAAACTGCAAGTGACTAGAGATGTCAGAAAGGTACTATAATTTTGCAACGCGTTCAAACGTTCAATCCCATATTTTGACATCACTGATGGCCCCTAACCTATAAGATTTGGAAAGTATTCTGCTAAGATTAAGATTCTGCACGCACGAAGCCATTACCAGTGGACGGAACAAACTTATGGCTTTTGTGTTGCCCGTGCCGGGCGGCCGCTGAAAATGAAATATTATGGGGTACCTCGGAGTTGTGTCCGAAAACTCACTGTTGAACTAAAGAAAAAAAAGTTGAGAAGACAACAAGCTAAGTAAGAGTAAAAAAAATTAAATTATTGAAAAGAAGGCAGAACGACGAGAAGGGGTGATAGTACACAGCGAGGAACACTCGCGAAACTGTAAGTGAATGTATAAGTAAAGAGCACATGCGTCGGCAATAGACCGATGTCACTAAGCGTTCGGCGCATGCGTGACGACGCCATAACTTTAGTTCACAGGATGCAGACGGCCGTGCATGCGAGGGCTCGTGCCGTCTCGTGCTCCACACGCGCGGAGCTCCAGAGAGGTTGTCGCACGTGCAGAAAGACTAAAGTTCCCTCCATGCATTGCGGCAGCGGTGGCGTACCCAAACTGGCTGGTGAGATCGGTCTATTGTTTTGAAGTCGTCCAGGTGACTATGTTACGATTTCAATCAATCTCAAGAGTCTGGTGCTCGGTGCGGACGTGAAAGCCATTTCAATGTTTTTGGAGGTTTTAATAAAAAAAAAGGCCGGTGCGTGCTTTAGTCCCTGGCAGCTTGAAGAAAAACTAAAGTGATTTTGCATTTGAGAAAAAAAAAAGCCTTTAAATCATCTTTATTTTGTCTCCAGGATTATGAATATCGAAATTATATTTCAGATTACTGCGCCAAGTAGCCACAACAGCGCTTTCAAAATAGCGCTGAAGCATCTCCTTCCCGTCGGGTTCGGTGCGAGGAGGGGATCACGACGTCATTATATCTCATCATTTTCCCGCTTTCCGCAAGCCTCACCCGAGCGGGCACGTGCAAGGCAGCTGAAGCCATAGGGTACGACGTCTCACCCAGCGTTAGGTTTGTCGGTTTTTCTCGCGTCTATTGAAACTAGGACTGGGCGTCGATTAAAAGTTTTAGACCCGATTAATCGCCACCCTTTAATCGATGAGTCGGTCTCGTTTATTTCTATGCCTAATATTTAAAGAGTATAAATTCATATTTTTTGTTTGCCTTTGTTAAGTACGTGAAAACGGCAAAGTATAGAGCGTGGATTATAAATCAATCTCTATGTGTAGTCAAGAATAGGTTAAAGACACTCACACTCACAGATTTCTTCTGCAGCTGCATGATACAAAGGGGTTCATTGATATTCTCCGGCAAGAACGACCTCCATTGATTAGCGAAGAATGGTGAAAAACACAGGCAAGCTGGTGAATGACATCCATGGTAACTCTGAGACGTAGGAACAAATTGTTTACATTAGTCTTAAACGGACACTCGAATGGAGTTAAAGTGGCCAGGACGCGTGTAGCCTTTTGCACTTGTATGGAGTTTGTACAAATCTCACCTCTAGAGTCTACTTTTTCCTAAAATTTGACCTGAAGTTTCCCCTTCATACAGGTGTATTCGTCCAGGTCTGCGTGATTAAAGCGTTAAATTTTTACTTTCTTTTGGTTCATCGAAATTTTACCGATTAACCGGTTAAAAATTTTAATCGCGATTAAAGCATTAATCGATTAATCGGTCGGTTAATCGATCAATTGCCCAGCCCTAATTGAAACGTTTGGGGTCGTATGCTCAAGATATTCAAATTCACGGGACAAAACTACGCCAGAAATAACCTCTAACTTGCTTTTCCCAAAAACCTCTTCAGCTTCTTTTTAAGAAACACGGAACCTTCCAAGTGTCAAGCTTGTTGTTATCGCTTCTCAGCGAGCGCGATTGCGCCATCCGCCGATAAGGACACATAAAAGCGCGAATCAAGAAGCCTGAAGATAATAAACCAGGTCCCGCGTTTCTCAATCTGTCGATCACTATATATTGAGTGAATGTTTACATATTACGCTACATTCAAAGTCTATAAAGAGTTTGAACGAGCCACTTTTATTCCGCACATTTCCTTAACATTATTTCAACTTTCGTTTGTTCGCAAAAAAGGCTACACGGAGAGCAAGTTCGTTTGCTTGTTGCACAGGAGTTGCGATGATGTCAGAACGCCGAACACTTATTGGCTGATTGCCAAGAACAAAATAAAAAAAGAAAAGAAATAGGGGGTACACATTAAGACATCTAGCATTGAGGTCTACCCACTATCGTTCAATGAGAGCCAATCGGAGCTCAGTGTCGTTCTGACGTCACCGCAACATCCTGCGCAAGAAGCAGCCGACTTGCTCTCCGCATAGTGGTTTTGGAACCTAAGGTAACTACATCAGATTGTGCGCTCGGCCACCGTCAGAAGAGCAAGCGAAAACCTCTTACTTTCGGACAAAAATATTGCGCCGCCTAGGTGTCTCTACAGTAGCTTTTTTTAATTCATGCTGTAACCTTGGTGTTGGGAAATGGCGCGAGGTGGCCAGGTGGCTCTTTGGCGTTTCGAGTACCTGCATTGTTTTTGACCTTTGATCCATGTTTACTAAAATGCGGGTCTTTATTCAAATTCACGCGAATACATCAGGCCTCTTCTCATAACGGCGCATTTTTATTAGTTTACTAGTTATTTCATTTATTTTATTTAGCAATACTACCCGTTCTATTCGCAACTTTACTAGGGTGGTTATAAATGATTGAAGATTACCGTTATTTGGTAGTGAAGTTCAAGCATAGACAGTAAGGGAGAGCAACTTTAACGAATTGCGGGTTGAACGTAATTTGACAACACAGATGAATGTACAAACATGAACCATAATACAATGTAATACACAGTACACGAATTTAAAGAAGACAGTAAAAAGCACAAAAAAATGTACGGTGGGCAGTTAATACAATGATGTTATTAGTAAGCCAATAATATGCACAGTTCATGTAAGATCATGGTCTCAGGCATTTGGGAATGATTCTACAAACATGGACTGAACCACGGTGCCAAGCAAAGTATTCAACTCAAACACTACCCGCGGCAGAAATTATTATCTTAATAGCCTGCCGTGGTCACTTTTGTGAATCTGGATGTCTGCTCACTGAGATAGTTTTATGTACGAGGGTTTGGTCATTGATAATTCGAAACAAATATTTAAGTATCGCAAGCTTAGCACTTTTGTCAAGTGATTACAGATGTGCTAATTGTGAGGGAGAGTCTATGTACCGAAATGTATTAAAAATAAATTATATGGCCATACGTTGCACCTTTTCCAATTTAGCTATATGTGTTTTGTAATGGGGAAAGCAGATTACGTTAGCGACCTACGGGACGCACCAATATTTTATATGCTAGTAGTTTTGTGTCAATAGATGCTGAATTTAATACTGCTCTCACGTATCGGAGCTTGTTAGTTGCTTTGATACTAATGGCAGCAATGGGGTTTTCCCATCTGAGATTATGCTGAAACTGAAGTCAGAGATATTTGTATCATTAAATATTTTGAAACAAGTGTTATCGATGCTGTAAGAGTCTTGGAGAGGATGTTTCTTGTTATTGATGATCCTGCAAACAGTCGCATCGGCGTAGAGCACAATATTCCAGTCTAGACACCAATCAGTGATTACTTGCAACACCTTGCTTCGTTGAAACTGGTCATTTTTTGTTTTAATTTCGGAGCGCAATATACAGACCTCTGAGAACAGCCGGATATTAATATAGATATTTGCTACTATGTCGTTAATATAAAGCGAGAAGTGAAGTGGCGACAGTAGCGACTGCTGTGGGGGCTCCAAAATTATCCATTAATATGTTGGTGATTGATGGCTGCTGATTTTTACGAATTGATTTCCATCGGTAAGGTGGTCTTTAATCCAAATGACGATTTGCCCTGAAGTAAGTAAGGTTTCGAGTTTTAGAACAAATTTCGTGTGTCAAATGCTTCGGAAAAGTCTCTTATGGCGTCAATCTAACCACGAGTGTTAATTTCTGAGGAGAAATCATGCACGCACCCTGTAAGTCTTGTAATAGTTGATAGCCCCGATCGAAAACCGTGTTGACAACTTGTTAGCAGAAATATTTGTTTCCAGGAATGTCGTTATGTGCTTTATTGCTTTTAAGAATTTGGAGACGGGTTGCGCCCGCGTAAGTCGCAGATATAGGGAGAATTCACTGGCGGCCATAGCTGTGTGCGCGAATGCTGAGCGCGTGTTGATGGCGAGCTTCCGCAGTTCTTTTACAACGTGCATTCCGCACCATCAGGAGTGGCGGTCTTAGCAGCCTATTGATGTGAGCTCGTTCGGAGCATGCGCTCTAAACATCACCCACAAATATGGCGTCCAGTGAATACTCCCTATACACTCTAAAATATCCGAAGCTACTACTCTTCCGCAAAGCACTTCAGAGAGCCTATCTCTGCAATCTACTAAGAGATCTCAGTGAATGACGAGGCTCATAATATGCGTAGCCCTATAAAAAAAATATGGCAAAGTGATAGACATCTGTGCTGCTTACGTGAAACGTTCTATCATCGCAAACGTTTAGCGATACATTCACGGCGCTCTTCATCGGATAGTTTATCGCGTACCATGTGTACACTTACCAGTTGTTCCTAAAACGAAGTGATACTACCGCTAATCGGGCTGATATACCTGGCTGTCTTCCAGAGCCTTCCACACTGTCGTCGAGCTGCTCTTCTCCAGTGCGCACAGGTGGTCGATCTCCTCGTCGTCTACCTCACTCCTCCTCGCCTATCGTTCTGGTCACGTGACCTCCCCCGTTAACCAATCAGCATTGAGCTTCCCTTATCAGGCTTCACTTATCAGATTCCACGACAGGTTGATCAACTAGCCAAAGGAATGTTTCGCGTTAAAAAAGCGGACTGCGCTGGGGTAGTGAGCATTGCAAAACGCCACGCTGAGTGCCACAGCAGAGACTCTTTTCGGACGTCTAAACGAAAGCTCTGCCTCGTGATTCCGCGAACTCTCTCTGTAGATTGCAGTGATTGGATCTCCCATTCATTTGCGAGGGTGTAGTTGCTTCAGAGTAATTTTAGAGTGTACAGCTGTCCTTGTTCGAATGATACTTTTCTTTTATATAACAACATCGAAAGAAGTATGCAGAAGCAAATTAAGTAAATATTGTAATCAAGGGCAAATAAATAAATGAATTATTGCAGTTTGAGGTGTCAAGAATACTGCACCGCAATCACGCTCATCCTCGGATCGCTTTCGCACGCGCTTTCACATTGCTACATGTCATTCACATGCTGTAACTAAAGCCCGGTTCAGAAACTTGCGTTTGACTGCGTTTGACTGCGTTGCGGCAGCGAGACACCAGGACATCCCTGCTGCTTATATCGCGTGCCAAGAAGATTCCTTGAATTGGATTCCACGCTTCATACGAAGCACAGATGTGCCGATGACTCGCTTTCGGTTCTCGCCGCAACGCAGTCAAACGCACTCAAACGCAAGTTTCTGAACCGGCCTTAAGATGTCTCTGTTTGTTGTGCAAACAAGTAAAACGAAAGCGTCCTGATGTGGTACACGTTTCTTCTTCATGACTATTCATAACACGTGTTGGTGCCTACCTGCAAACTAAACAAGGGTATTGCTCTCTGTAGAAGCAAGAATTATATTATTGACGCACTTCTACATATAATGGCGCCTGGAGCTTCCGTCTCATTTAACTCAAGCAAATAAAAAATCCAGTAATAAAATCCCGCGCAACGAGAAGAACTCAACTTGGTTATCGCATTCGAGGTCACTAGAAA
Source organism: Ixodes ricinus (assembly GCA_037355805.1). NCBI lineage: Eukaryota > Metazoa > Arthropoda > Arachnida > Ixodida > Ixodidae > Ixodes > Ixodes ricinus. The sequence goes on along the minus strand of JAZHYW010067252.1, from coordinate 35,359 downwards.
TTAGACCAATCGAGAGGTACTGCTCTGCCAATTTTTTGGACGCCAGTAGCCACCCACCGTATCGTGTATCCGTTAGCATCCACTAGTGAAAACATCTGGCTCCGCTTTGAGCATCTGAGGTAGGAAGTTTCGTTTCCACGCCATCCGCACGCAAAAGTCCGAACCCTCCCACTACGACCGCGCCCAGGAAATCATGGTTGGCTGCGAACATCGCTCCTGGCTTCCTTTCTGTGTTTTTTACCCACAGTCTTCGCGATCTAATTCATTTAGTTTCTACCGGGATGCCCTGTAGCACGGCTGGAAATTTCTTCTGAATCTTTATGTGGCGTTTTTGCGAGACAAAGCAGATCTGGTGTGCGGTACGAAGCTTATTGTTTGCGGAGGGGTAGCTTTATCTTGTTGTTCCGTTAAAGCTAGGGTGTGCGTATGCTTGTTTGTAAGACCGAAAAATATTTTTGATTATGTTTTGTGGGCATGTCATTTGCCGAACACATATTATGCACTACAGAAATGTTGCCTATTACGAAATATGAGCTTACAAGGATTTCTTGGGGTGTCACTCTGGTGTTAACTGATATTAGTCGAGCGGTTCAGTGCTTTGCTAGTACGAGATACAATAGAAGGCCGTATATAGATCTGAAGGTGGAGGGGGAAACGAGTTCTAGCTTTTATATGATAGGTACTGTGCCAAACAGCTCGGCTCTGCATCGAATCTCACCAATTAGTCATACACAAAGAGCAATGTATGTGCATAAGCAACAATCTTATTCCAAAAGGTGAGGAAATTCAGGAAGTGGTGGATAATCCAGATGGATTTGACGTCATCCTTGTCATTCGTGCACGGTGTATGAGTTGATATGAAAATTGTAGTGTTCTACACATTGTCTTCTTTTGCCCATTTTGTCTAAATTAGAAAAGGAAAAAAAAATCCACCTTTTTGCCGTACCCTGCAAATAAACGGCGGCGACAACCGAGGTGCGGCACGCTATAGACACGTGACTTCATCGGACACGATGACGTTTAGCAGATAAATTGTTCCACTAAGTTTAGCAGGAAATCTTTTCTTCTGAATTTAGCCAAAAAAATGCCCGCTAAATGGAGCGGAATAATGTTCTCCTAAACTTAAGAGAGAAAACTTTCCGCCAAGTTTAGAGGGGAACGTTTTTCTGTATATATTAGCGGACACATTTTTCCACAAAAAATAATACAATAAATTTTCCCGCTCAACTTAACGGGGAGCTTTTCTCGTTAAATTCATCAAATATTTTTCAGCCATGATGACCCCACAGAAACACATGAGGATATTTTTGTTTATTCGTGTTTCTGGGTTTAGATTACGATATTTCCTAACCAGATCCCCTGCGCATACTTTTGCCTCTTGCCTGTCTTTTTTTGCTTTGACATAATAAAGGTTGAACTCTGATTTGTACCATTTAAGAAGTATTCGGTTTAAATTTATAATTATCGACTGTAGATAATGCTTTGCTTTTTCTTCGATATATCAACGCAACAAGTACACGCTCATATCTCTAGTGAATCACAGTGACCTTTCACGTAAAACAGCTTTCATGAGTTTTTTTTTTAATTTTAATGTTTGAGGATTTTAAAACAAGTGGCGGAACAGTTCGTTCAAATGAATTGTTACTGGGCATTCCGACTTGCGTGATTCGTTTCAGGGACGATAAAGGAATACGTTTCACACACGTTGTCACACAAATTTATTTTGTCCATACTTTGAGTGCAAAAGAAACAACAAAGAAAACAAAAACAGTAACTAATATTCATGTATGGATGACTCCTACATTTTTTTTTTACATATGTGCCCTTTTTTATTGTCCTTGTGTGGTTTCGGTGCTTTGAAAGTGAGCTTAGGAAGATAGACCGCCAGCAGGAAGACTTTACATTGAAGCAATTATGCGCGATTGGGAACAACTGATTCTTTGACGGTAATATATCCAGAGCATATGCAGTTTATGTATTTAATTACAACGCATATTATGATTACCCATTAATCGTAGAACACTCAACTTTTTTAGCGCAACGTATAATCACTTGTTATATAAGACGTGGTCTAGCCTTATTGTTCTACCGGGATCACAGACGCCAAGGGGAGGGGAGGGAGGGGAGGGGGAGGGGTATCGGCGAGCTGCTAATCACGACAGCTTACCGTCACTTCACGTATTAGCTTAATGCGCGGCGTTGGTCAGCTTGCCGAGACTAAACGGCGAGAGAACTCCTCCCGGTTCGTCCCGCCTCTTGTTTGTAATCTGGTTCTGGCCTGACAGTGTCGCGCCTGTCCTGCCGTGGCCGGTCACGAAGACGAGGTCTCCGTCGCCTAATGGAGATGAAAGCTGTCAGTTGGGCGTCGGGTGCCGTCACGCTATGGGAACCGCCTCTCGGCGGCCAAACCGCGGACTGGACAAAGTGCGAAGTATAAGACCAAACAAGCACAAATACAGAGCATCGACAGATCTGCGTGCGTCTGTGTTTGTATATATTTATGCGTGTATCCGTGTCTGCGCGTGTCTTTTTGTTTGTGTGTGTGTCTGCGAGTGTGTATGCATGTGTGTGCGTTTTTGCGTGTGGGGGCAGGGTTCTCGTAATGAATGTTTGATGTTACTCAGGTAGAAGTTGGCTGATGACAGAAGCCGTCTTGGTGTAGCTCCGTGATTTTCTGCGTTCGATCATCGGTAACTGGGTTAAAGTGAAGACGTTATGATGATGGTAGAGTTCTGGGATGTTCTTGTATTACTATGTTGATGTTTCCTTTTTGTTAAGATAATACAAAATCTCAATTAAGAGCTTTATTTTCTATATATTCTGTTCTTGTCTCGTCCGGTCTCACTCTTTCAGGTCAATGAAAAAGCTGAGAATGAATAATGCCGGGATGCATTTTTTTTTGGTTCCTTTATAGTCTGAGGTTCTGATAGTAAAATCGAAGCTGTTTAAAGTCATATTTGCACACATGAAAATGTGCGAAACGTTTCCGCCTCCTAGGTATGTTTTTCGTATAGAACTTCTACTTCCCAAAATAATTTGAAATTTTGTTTTGATCCTACGGTGGAGGGCGTTTCATCTTTATTGATTTGAGTGATATCAATAACTAAAGGAATAAATGTAAAAAAAAACTTTCTGAAAAAGATGGTGCAGAAATGTTCTTACTCTGTGCAAATACTGCTTAGAATTAACCCTTGACATTCAATAGAAGTTAGAAAAAAATGAGAGAGAATCGGCCAGCGCTTTCTTCTAACTCAACTCGCCAGCAGAACAAGCGGCCACTTGGCCTGGTTCCGATTATATGCCACCAATGTTCATCATAGTTAGTCATGCGCTGGGGTTCGCAAAGCACATGACACGCGCGGAAGTTCCAGACATTATTAGGGATCGGCTATCCCCGTCACTGCAGCGATTGGACACGAACCTCTACCTGGATGTTCGTCGAGGCATTGATTTTCACGAGCCCAAAATGAGTGTCCCCGTAGCGCTCGTGTGAAATTTATGAGTTGCATTTGGCTGTCATCACCATGGAGTGAACTCCGTGGCAACGTCACCAAGGTTTGCAAAAAAGAGCTCGAAAAAAACAAAAAGAATTGCGCTTTATTTATGAATTTACACCGCAAAAAATTAGTCTTGGTCAGTGATGCCGCGCATGACACACTTTGCTGACACTTGTTCCAGTAAGCTTCTTTAAAGTCAGAACCATTCAATCGAATATCGTCGTACGCGCCTTTGGACCTATCGTGATCAAAATGCAAAATCACGAAACATAATGACATCGGTAAACGAGACGTTTTTTTTTTCTGCGTTCATTTTGTGAAGCAAAATTCGCGCACTCAAGAACGTAATCTATAGACGCTTTCAGGCAGTTGTGCATGGGCGCCGCCATCACCGACCTTCAGTTTTTGTTCTCTCTTATTCTGTTTACTTCTCCTCATTGTTACCACATCAGGCCAGGTTATTGCCATTTTGAGCTCTACTGTATACCCTCCCCTTTCATTGGCTTTTGTCGAGGCTCGTCAACGCCCATTTGGACTCGGTATCTCGGCAAGACAAGCGTAGACGCTTAAAGCGTCTACGCGTTAAACTCGCGACTTTTGCGCCTGTTTAAAAATGTTGCAGAAAATGTTCTGGCCAAATTTAGCGGAAAATGCAGCTGGTAAATTCCACAACGCAACGCGCGCGGCCACGTGTGACGTCACACATGACGTCACACGTGGCTGCGCGCGTTGCATTATGGGACCATTCATACGGCACAGCTTGGCAGCGCGCACGCGTTTATATGAGAAGGCTTTGCGAACGGGGTCCGATAACGATATCGCGTTTCATATTTAAAGGCGAAGTTTAAGCGTCTGCCAAGTTTTTTTTGTTTGCATCAGACTGTAACGCTAAATACACACTAAATATATTAACGGTTAATCTCGCCGATTCACGTCGGTTTGAAACATAGCTCTTTGAAATTTATTGTATGCGCAAAGTTGCCGTTAATTTAAAAGAAAAAAAAAACATACATTAGTACACTGGGCCTGTACCATAGAAACTTTTTTACGATCGGATATTACGTTACGAGACACCGTAGCCGATTCGGCGTCGGAAAAAGCTTACTCGATTTTTTTTCCTTCATGAAAGAAACCCACATGACCCTGTCACAAATTCGCGGAAGTGAATTTGCTCGCCTAGCGGTTTGCTTTATGACGATGGTTCACCATGAACAAAAACCAGCCATTTTAGCGCAAGGTCTTTACAGTTCCTTTTTATTCGGTAATACACACTATAATGTACCGACACGCGCTTCGAGCTATTATACTTCGTCTCGTTTTAGCATGGACTATTGTTAGCCACGCGTGCTAAAAGCGCGAGCTAGTTGCTTTGTATGAAGCCTCGGCGACTGCACGAGCGCTCGTGCAGCGAAGTGTTCCAGTCAAGGCAGTTAAAGGTAGCCGCTCGCGCTTGCATAACCTTCGCAGTTAGTCCACGCTAAGGTGAGATGAAGTATAGCCGCGACTAAATACCATGAGAACACACAGAAAACGATTTGAGCCCAAGCAAAAGAAAGTCTCGCGGCACGCGCCAGGTACACGCACTTCGTTAACCATTCTCAGTTTGAATTAGCCGACCATCCTTTGTCAAGAGTAGTAGGGACCCCAAACGTTCGGGCCCTGTTTCAACCAACACTTATAGTCGCGCTCAAGTTTTGTGTAAGATGCACCCGAACCGAGATGAGCCCAAACTTAGTTTTGCACTAAGTACGAGGGCAGCCGACGCTATACGATTGGATCAAGTCAAACAAGCAGCGCCAAAAGTGCGACATCATAGTGTTCGTCATAGTTTAGTAAGTGTTCTATCATCGCTGAATTAATCATAAACATAGAAGGCCCAGTGACCAGCGCTTGTGACGCTGCTTGGTTAGTTGCATTTGCTTGTAGCGTCGGCCGCGTCTTGGACTTAAACTATAACGAAGTATAAGCAGCCTATTTCAGTAGATTGTGCTGATTACTCCAATAACGATACCCGATATCGCTACTATGCATGCTCAAGGGCTCCGGCGGAGTATCGGGTCATCGCTATCGGAGTTGTTCCGAAGGATTTACTTAAGCTCCCTAGTGGGGAACAGTGTATAGTGTTCGTACGGTGGGACACTCGCTGGTGCTTGGGGAACCGAGATAAGCCTGAAATACGTTATGCTAAGTTTGAATCCAAAATTACGACATTTTCAGGGAGTGCGCAATGAGCCTTTTCCGGGATTGATTATGCGCTCGCTAAGTGGTGGAAGAAGAAGCTGTCCGCTGTTTTTGATGGAGCTAACCGGAAGGTACTAACAATGAGTAATGACATGGAAGGGAGGGCGGCACCTGCGTTCTAATTACAAAACGCCGTAAGTTTGTTCCCCCTTCTTATGCAACAATATAAAATGCGTAATAGATGGTCAAAATGTTTCAAAAGGCCATCAAAAATGCTCGCTAATTGGTCGATAGAAGGCGCCGAGCATGGTTTTGCGGGAAAAACCCATTGACCGTCTTGCACCGAAAAAGTCTGGGAATTTTCTTTACTCAACGGCTTCTTTTGCAGAAATAAAAATATTGATACTCCACCGGACGTTATACTGAAGCTTTAAAACTTTGTTATTCATATGTAGTTCGAGGGTTGATCAGGTACTGCGTTAGGTATTGTGGTACCTTGCATTATGCCCGTGAGGTAGCGTGGAACGCGTATATTTTAAGATCAACCCGCGTACCTCGTGTTGGTAAAAATTTCTTGAGAAAAAAAAGTTTCTTACCAATCTAGTTTTATTGTCTTAAAACGTTTTTTTTTTGTTTGTTGTCTACTGCGTGAAAGGCAAGGAAGACAAATACATTAGGTTGGTTCTTGAAACAAAAATCCTTTTTGAAGGTCAACTTTCTGACTAATATTTTTGTTACCCACTTATTTATACGTATACGCCAAATCACTTAAAACTGTGAGGGTTGCCAACATGGTTCTCCTTTATTTTTCTTCGCTGGCCTTCCTGAATTGTTAAAGCTAGCATTTGGCCCCGGGGAGCCGCCACCCAATTTGGCTGAAAGTAGCCGAGGCTTCCTTATGCCCCTCATAACCCTGGGCTTGCCGCAGACGTGCCAAGGCCCGTCGGTCCCGGCCAGCTACACTGCGTCTCAGCTTATGGTGAACGGTAGCGGACTCTACGAGCCATCGAAGCCGGTCCAATGCCACGTGCGTGCCACGTGACCTTCGGAAGGAGCGCCGCGACATGCTGGGCGCTTAGCCTCGTGGTACTTTCACAGCGCTGGATTGGCCGGCATGGCACATAGCGTCGGCCGCAGTCCATCGTGAAGTCTGCCCGGGTTAGAAGCGTTCTTCTTTGGCAGCATAACGTCACTTTACGACCTCATCAGCCCCGCCAGGCGGCCTCGTTGGCCTCTCTGCTCCTCTCATCTATAGGAAACAAGCAAAACGGTCGGAACGGCGAGGGAAGATTTTTTTTTCCAGGGGATGGCGAGGATGTAGCAGAGTATGCTGTAAGGCATGGCTGCCGTGAATTCGCATTAGCCGCCGTCAAATAGCAGCTACGCGACTTTGCGCGTGGGGTAGATCTACCAGATGAAGCATGACGAACATTATCCGATGAAGGGCGCCGTGTACTATGTCTGACAGGATGAAACTAGCCAGGATTAGATTCGCTTGTTCTTAAGAACGGGTATTGGGGGACTTATTTTTTTTTCAGTTTTAGTTTGGAGGTAGTTCGCGTAGTTTCAGTTTAGTTCGCGTAGTAGAAATTGTGTTGAGATGAGACCTAGAACGAGTGCACATATTCGGTGCAAGTTGTAAAGGGGGAAAAGAGAACACTAAAAATACATGATACATTTTGGAAGTATTCGTAATTCTATTAACGAGTCAGATATTGTTAAAAATAAAAAAACAAACAAAAAAAAACCTGGAAGAGCGCAGTGTTTTTTTCGTTGAATATTCATTTTATCTTTTTCTTTTTAGAGCGCAGCTCTTAGGCGCCCCTTTCCGGCTTGAGCGGCGTCGCCGTCGGCGTCGGCGTAACCGCGCGGTGCCTTATGGGATGCGTGACGTCACTGATGACGTCATAAGTGATGATGACGATGACGATGCGGATGCCGATGACGTCATCAGTGACGTCACTGATGACGTCATCCGCATCGTCATCGTCATCATCACTGATGACGTCATCAGTGACGTCACTGATGACGTCATCGGCATCGGCATCGTCACGTGACCCCCGAGGCCACGTGACCCCCTTCCCCCCAGTACCCTTCCCTCCTCCTCCTCAAGAGCTGCGCTCTAATTCGGCGTTACAAGGTGACAAAGTTCTATAAACGCGAGTTATTTGCATCTGTTATGCAATTGCAAAATATAAAAAAGAAGTTTTGAGAAGCCAGCGTTTTATTTTCTGCGACGCTTACCTTGGTAATAGTAATCATGCGAAGGAGCGTATATAAACAGCCCACAAGAAGAGACGAGAAGAAAGCCTAATATCTCGTCTAATTCTTTTCACTTTGTCTCTGAATTTTGGTCCTTTTTATATACTTAAAAGAAAATTTAGCCGATCATATACCGTATGCAGTGATATTATATTTCTTTTGTAACCCTGTTCTTTCGTTAGCCCTTCTTTTGTAGCCCTGCTATCCCGCGTAGTCATAGAGGCGGCTCGCGTTGGAAATTCGAGCTGAGCTGTATGAATGGATTAAACGATGGTTTGATTCAACCCAATGCGTTCTGATGCACAAACCGGTCATTTGGAGCCCGTTACCATATACTGTAGAAGACTCTTTTTGCGCGAGTTCATTATTTTGCGATTTTTTGCAAAGTGGGCTTCGGGAATGTTTTGCACAGATGAAAATTTGCCATAAAGTGCAGTATGCTATGTCTTCGTTAGCAATGAGATGACCTATTCGTTCAAAACATATTTAGCGATATTTGTAAAATCGTTAAATTCTCAAAATGTATGTCATACAAAAATCTGGTTATTTGGAGTAGATGTACTGCTATCTTATAACTAGATTATGTAAAAGCTTACTGTCGAGTGAAAACAGTGAGAACTTTTATATTTACTCATTGCATTATTTTTGGCATTGTAGCAAAGCTTTATCGCCTCATTTTAAAACGCCTTAAATGTATTTAACTATGTTTACTCACTTTGATAAAAAAATTAAAAATATAAGACACCGCTTTATAATGGGCGCTGAGGAACTAGTTTTATAAAAACAAAATATCTATGACTTCACTTTCTTCGAAAATACGGAGCCAGCCAATCTTATCGGCGAACAGTAGAAGCAGCAAACTAGGATTCTCGTCTTGCAAATAGGAAATAAATAAATAAAGTAACGTGTATAGGGACTGTGAGCATGACATGTGACTCGCTTATTATCCGTGTGCATATCGCATATTTTCTAGATCTCATCATATTCTGAGTTTCATAATTCGCCGTGATTTATGCATTATTCGCCGTGTTTGGCTGTCTCCGTGTTGTGCATGGAATTGAACTAAAAGCCAGCCGGCAACTGTTAGGCGGCGCCAGCAGAGTGAGAGCCCACGGTTATAGCCTGCCTCGTTCTAACTTGGCAAAGGGTGAACGACAAGCCCCACATTGAGTGCCAACGGCTTCGATACGCGCTACGTGTGCGAGCGCAACGCACACATATTGAAGCATGACGCAGCGAAAAGTCTGATATTTCTTGGCAGTAAAAAGTGCACTCCGGTGATACGTAGTCAAGTTCCGATTGGCCCGCCAAGGACATAGCTTCCGCCGTACTAGCATGTTATGCGACCACGGCTTCCTGGCCTACCCAGTATTTCTTGCTTCAGACGCTAGGCTACGCGGTACCACCAGAGTAATACCCAAATCACACGGCAGCGTAAAGGTACCTTTAGCACAGGTACCTGTAGTAAAGGGAGCTGGAGATCGTGATCACACGGCGCATAAAGGTCCCTTTCGCTAAGGGAGGTCCTGTGTTAAACGGAGCTCGCCAAGCTTCCTTAACAGCTACAGGAACCCACTAACTCAAAATAATATCGCAGATCTATAAATATATCTTGTTTAATGCATTATAACAAATTGAATATATATAAGTATCAAATTATGAAGTGATTGCGAGCACAAATGTTATTAATTGATACATTAACGAGGAACGCATACTCCAGCTAGCAGGTAGCAGCGGCGGAGCGTGGAAAACAATGTCTGCTACGAACCGGACCGCGATGGACCACTGCGAGCTCTTTTTCGAGGTTGTAAGCGAGTCGTCCGACTCTCCCGCCCAGGACCTTTTATCCTCGTCGTCGTCCATCCCTTTCGATGGCCTGACTGGCGTAACCGTGAGACTGACGTGGCTGGTTTCTGCCGGGCACTGTTTAGCTACTTCAGTGAGAACTTTGCGAGAAAATGGAGCTGCTAAACAGAAAAAAGTCGCCCACCTCGCAATGGAAAGTCGTAAAATCAGATGATTTAGTGCCAGTGTGGCCACACGGGTCGAACGTTTTAAAGCAAGACTCATTTAGGTGCACCCTTAGATCTAGATAAAAAAAAAATAAAGTGCCGGAAAAGCAGACACAAGTAATATTTAGTTTTTAAATGTGTTATTTCACACACAATAATAATAATAAAAAACTGCGCGTGAAACCGGTTTTGACGAATAATTGTTTATCACGTGCTCCTCTCGCGGTTTAGCAGGAATGCAATCGACATCAACTTAAAGTGCTCCGTTTATTTATCGTGTGATCAAGAACGCCGTTTACTACAGGTACCTTCAGCTAAGGGATGTAAGCTAAAGATACCTTTACGCTGCCGTGTGAATTGAGTATAACAGCTCACGTTTCAACAATAGAGCCGCCACTCCCAGGCATACCCAATGTTTCTTTCTTCAGTCGCCAGATAGCACCAGAAGAAACAGCATTGGAGGTTGCCTATACCCTTGTTACACCAACCCACTTAGGCGTAACTGCGGCTAAGGGAGCCCGTCAAATAAGGCTATTAGATAGATTTTGTTAGAGGTTAGGGAGCTAACACGGACATAGACAAAAAGTAAACTTTCGTGTATAGATGTTTGTAGAGCAAGAAGTTGGCCAGTCTGCGGCTTGTCGCTCTGTACGCATATACAGTAATTTGCCTGGTGCAGCAACTATTTCACATTGTAGTATTTTCACGTCGACCCGTAACACGTATCAGAGGTGTACGGTCTGTTATAATGGCCGTTTGTATCGATATTTGGAGATGTCAAAATAGAGTCCACAATGGCCGAGTCTGCAACACAAACTCCAGTTCTGAATGAAAGAAGTATGCCTGTATAAAGTATTTAAAAACTAAAAAAAAAAAACGTTTTTGTTGGTCACATTTTTAGAGAATTGTTATTCTTAGAGACCTCACTTGCGTCGGTAAATCTCGGCACTATTATGTATGTACCAAGAATTATACGCAAACTTCTGAGTCCAATGTCAACGCCAATAAAAGCTAGTGGACCACCCTTGTTGAGAGCTTGAGAGCAATGCTTTGAGGGTGACGGGGACGCCTTATATCGTTCTTTCGATTGCAATGTTTTTCCGTCTCGCTTCCACGTTTCGCCTCCGTGTCTCGTTTTTACGCCAAACATTTTCACCAAGTTACCATAGAAAAAACGAAAAAAAAAAAGAGAGTTCACTATAAAATAAAATATGATCAGGGCGACGACCCCGGCGAGGGTAATCCTGGCGTTCACGAAGAATCACAAGGAAGAATTTGCAGCGTATGGCATTCGTGCCTGTACACGTTTAGATAAACACCAGCGTTCCGTCACTAAACCAAGTTTTCCTTCTTTCGCATTTCTCGCAGAAAAGTGTGCAACAACTGCAAATGTCCCCGGGAGTCGCACGACGTGTACCACGAGGAGTTCGTCAACGTCCGCGACCGGATCGGCATCAAGCCGGACCCTTCCAACCAGACCTCAAAGGAGAAGACTTTGCAAGAGGGGTACTCTTGGGTGCCTCCTGGACTGTCCAGTGCAAAGGTGCTGTCCTCTCCCCTTCTTCTCACTGGTAGCCGACGCGGCTGACCGGAAGAACAGTAAACTATACTCGCTTTCACACCGGGTTTGAGCGGAGTCGACGCTCCGATCGAAGGAAGTCATCGAGCAGCCCCAAAAGGGCATGGTCACGGCGCTTGTCGTTTTTGGGCCTTCTACGTCACTGGCTGAACCAATCACAAACGACGAAGAAACGAAAAAAACAACACAACAAAACGACGAATCACGGCACATTTACTGTGCGTGATCGATTTAGCCGGCGAAAGCAAACGCGCAATGACAACGAGCGCCGTAACCATGGTATACTTTGGTACTGCTTGATTGGGTCCACCGAATCGTAGCTTCGGCTGCGCACGGGCTTGGGTGTGGAACCGACTGCAGTATTGCTCGCAACGGCTCCACACTCTAATAGGTTTGCTGCCTGTATTTCGCGGCGAGCGACTCCTTGGGGCCAATCGCTGCAGTCTGCGAAGGCGAAGTCGGCAACTTACGAGGCTCAAGATAGGTTGAGACCGTAAAAAAAAGGAAAAAAAAAAACCTCCGTTGTCACACTGAACATGATGCTTCGCATGCTCGCGACATGCTGCTCTTCATAGTGCAGTATGTTTCCTTAGTTTTAAGCATATTTTCTCCTCCTCATTCGCCGATCTTCCTCCAAAGATCCTAGTTGTGGGCTTTCTTTAAACGACACCAAGAACCCAAAGATTTTTTAAAATTTTTGGCTAGGCGGTTTGTTATGTTGTCAAATGACTACCTAATCAATATTTTGCTGCAGCGTTACGTATTCTTTAATCAAGTAAAAAACTGCGACTGTTCGAAACCGAAACTGAAACTGGACTGGGGAGGAAGAAGAAATATAGCGGAGGAGAGATTTGCCGAAAATCACGTAACTGTGCAACTTTTGTTTTTCAGTCAACGTATCTGCAGTATTTTAGGAGCCACGAAAATGGGCATCATATATGTATATATGTTTTATTTTACTGTTTTTAATATTGAGTGCGTGTCTTCGATGACCCACGACTTTTATTACATTTGGTGGTTGTGTCTTAACGATAGGGAATGGCCAATTCTCGATCGGTGGCTTTCGGGTGGAAAGAAAATGAATTTGAGCCGCAAATTGTATTCTGGGAGGTTGGGCTCTCAGATACCATGTACAAATCAAAACCTTCGCAAGCATAAATATCCTGCCAGTGTACCCGGGAATTATGAAACGATATCGGGTTGAAATGTCCATAACTTTGCATAGGCCTACTGGTCCTACTCTGGCCGAAGTGTACTTGTACAGACCGCCACTGTTTCAGAAGCTTCTTTGTCGATTTGAAATTGCGAGGATAAAAGGGTTCTATTTCTTTCAGTCTTGCTTTCGGAAAGCTTATGGCGTAATTGTGGGATCAAAACCACCAGTTTGACGGCAAAGGAGCCGGGCTCATGAATTGGACCTCAAAACTGCTTGAGTACTGGACTTCGTTGGGCTCGTAACAATCAATGCCTCGGCGGAGACTCGGGTACTGGCTCGTGTCCAACCACTGCAGGGATGAGAATAGCCGAACTCTAATAATGCCTGGAGCTCAGCACGCGTTTTTTACTTTGCCAACCCCAGCGCGTGGCTATGATTAACGTTGGCGGCATAGGATAGGCACCAGGCCACGTGGCCGCCTGTTCTGGCTCGAAGTTGAGGGGATGAACGATGCTCATATTTCTAAAATGTTTTGGAGACTGCCATTGCCTAGAAAGAAAAACTAAGGCAAGTTTATTCAATTATTAAACTTAGAGAGTGGTTCTACGTGGTATTTAGCGAAAGTAGAACAATAGTTTCATGGCTCTTTTAAGTGGTTTGTGGGGAAGTAGAGACGCTATGTTTAAGTGACCAAGGGCAGTCGGTTAGGTACTAATTTCTTACGATTGAGCGTAACCAACTTGTGATAAGGCATTATTTTCGCTCGTGCGCTCTATACTGCCGTAAAATACCGTTTTTATTATGCCGAAAGCTATTTTAGTTTGTGTTATACGTTTGTTCGCCTCGTTGAAATTGCCTATTAAATGGTGACTGCATCACCGAAAAAGAGCTTTCGTAGATGAAGATAAAAGACGAAACGAAAAGATTAGCTAGCGGCGTGGTTTGGTAGCCATCGTTCAGAGGGATACATGTATAGACGACTGCAAGCAGGGCATCTGGCCGCCGCCATGTCTCTGCATATGCCGGCAAGCACATGTAAATGCAAGGCTATCAAAGCCACGTTAACGCGCAGGCTTCCCGTGCTGGTTCCCACGGTATATGGAAGAAAATGTTATTCCAATATTTGTTGTAACGTTCTGAGGAATTACGGGTATAGATGTACATTTTTAGACATTCTCCTGCACGAATAAGCGAATGCCGACTAACAACACCTAGAATTAAGCTTATCATCTGATGAGCCAGGAGAAACTGGACAAATAAAAGCACATTCATTGCATTATATATATATATATATATATATATATATATATATATATATATATATATATATATATATATATATATGAGAGGTGAGGCAGAGTAGTTTGAGAACAATGGATGCCATCTCCTGACGAAGCCGAGCCTGTCGGCAAAACTGTGGTAATACATACAATAAACTCCTAGCATAGCGACTCCGCAAGTGCGGATCTCTGACTTATTATATATATAAGTAAGAGCTTTCGCCGCTTCGCGAGGAAGATATGCGCGTGTGCAGAACCTTTCTTGAAAAATGTCCACTGCACTATACGGCGGCTCCAAGTCGGCTGTCTCAATCCTATGCCAAGCATCTGTGGACGCAATGATTGTGAACGAGCCCCGGCCGAACGCAAGCGCAGCGCTCGAGTCCAGTCGGTGGCCTTCAGTTGTCCGTAGTGTGCGGGCGTCAAAATGCCAGTTCACGGGCCTTTCGAGTCAATATGGTGTTGGCCGAGCCCGTTAAACATCCAAACGACGAACGACACCACGGCGACTCTCAGCAACCCTGTGGACTTATTGAACCCAGCAGAATATGTTGCAGAGCGTGGACACGTCCCTTTTCCCTTTATTGCTAAATCCGTTTGATAAGGTTGAGGAGTTTACAGGTCTTATTATTTAGGTACATACTTCATTTCACGTTTGCTCAAAATACTCTCAGGTTCTGGTTGTCTAGAAAAAAAAAGAAAAAAAACACATTAAACGCAGTTTTTTTTTCTTCGCCATAGTCCGACGGTTTACGTCGTAGAAAGCCAGCGTGCAAAAGCCAAGCTAGACTTGATCTAGCTGCCGCAGATTAGGAAATTACATATTTTAGGCCTACGCAAATAATACAAAACCGAAATGCAATAAGGTAACCTTTTGGCCGCCCCTATTGGGCAGGAGATTGAACTATAGGTGGCGCTTTATCGAGGATGTTGTCCCCGCAGCCTAGTGTTTACTAACGCAGCATAACAAAGAAATTGAACCTGGCCTAGCACGGTCTGGGCACGAGCGCTTCGCTCTGACCAGTGCTTTGGTTGCCCGAGGAGCGGCCTTCGAATTGTCATCTTCGATTTCTTGGATCAGCAACGAACAAGAAAATTCGGTTTGTTGACCACACAGCTGAAGCGTACCGCCAGAAGCGTGAATGTTCGATCTCCTCCTTAATAGACGCGCGCTCCTACCATCGATTCAGTACTGTTCCTTTGCTAAGATGGTTGTAAACATGAAACGTGGGTGGTGGTTTCCTAGAAATAAAATTGTGCGATGCTGTGCCTCACGTCTGGGATTTGCAGTATCCTTGTGCTGATCACATGTTTTTGTTGTTGTTACAGACGTATTTTAAAGGTCCTCCTGTTTGCAGTGTGGCACTCTGCGTTAGATTGAGTGACCGTAGTATACCGGGTGTTTCTACGAAAACATTCAAACATCCCTAAAAATAGGGAGTTTAAGAAAAAAAGGAAACTCTTTTCGGGAACTAAATTTCAGTCATGGCAAGCGTCAGGGATTGCAAGACAACACATACTAATTAGCAAAATAATTACCTAAAACTCACTGAATATTTTATTCATTCGTGAAAGTAAACAAATGGTTCCAATTAGAAACTTGTTCTGTGTCATCGAAAACCCCTTAAATCAGCCAATTGTAGGACGACTTGAAGCACGTCGCAAGCGCGGGGTTGCGCTAAATTTTTCATTCTTGCAGCAGACGTAAGGTCAGCGACGCGAAAACACGGATGATCGCATTTACACTCGCGTATTCGCAAGCGGATCCGCGCAGACGGAAAGAAAAATTTTGCAGCCGGGTGGCGAAATCGATTGGTAGCTGGCGGAAATTCTGGATCAGTCCGGGACCCATGTCTCTAATTTCCGCCAGCGATGACTCGATTTTTCTACCCGGCTACAAAATTACTTTTCCGCGTGCGCGGATCCGCTCGCGAATTCGCAAGTGCAAACGCGCCATTCTCATTCGTGTTTTCGCATCGATGGCCTCGTGGATTCGAGGCAGCTTCGAAAGTGAAGGCTGCCTCTGAGAAGGGCTATCCCGGAGTGCTACGCAAAGAATGGGAACCAACTAATGCTGTGCGATCGGGGGAGAACCGCTCCAGGGGTCCATACAGAGCACCGAAAAGACCAAAGCACTTGTTCACGCTGTTGGATACTGTACAATAATTTAAGACTTAACGATGAGGATCCTGGTTTAAATAGTCCTTCGTGTATCCTGTGGAGCCAAGATAGTATCTGCCTTTAAATGTCTTCTTTAATTAGGGGGCTGTAGGAGATTGCTTTTTTTTCTTCATTTATTAAAAATATAGTGGTAATGAAATCAAATCCACAATAAAAATTATTTAGCATCCTAGAAAAAAGTTTACAGTATTCGTTCTTGTACTTGTTTCATTTGGGATGCTAGCAAGCAGATCCAAAGCAGCTTGAAGACATTTTATTTTGTGGATTTCAGTATTCCGTTTGAAATGCCTTTAATATGTAATTCGAATTTGTTTTTGTTCTGGGTTGTACGGAGGATATAGTTTTGTTTTCTTAAGATAACGTTTTCTAACTCGTTTTTAATTTTTTTTTCTGAGTTTATTCTTGTAACAGATTCTGTGGCTTTCGCGGTAAATTTTCGGTGCCAGTAAAAAGAAAAAGGCGTTTACTGAGGCATATGTTGACGAAATTATGACACGAGCATGGGATTTCCAATCTCACAAAGAACACGTGCGTCACCCAAACACTTACACTGTAAATATATATATATATAAAAAACGGACAAAGAATGTGGTTTTTGAATAAAAAAAAAAGCAGTCTCGCGGACAGTTTAGTGCGGGGGAAACACAAAATTGACTTGTAGACAAAAACCCATGTCCCTGGGTGTTTCTTTTACTAGAATAGCTCCAGTTTGGTTGGATCGGTTTCCTCCAAGTTTCATAAAATCCACTTGGGGCCATCCACTTGAGGTGTTTATTGGCATATACCAAAAATTCGAAATCTTAGTAAATAACATTAGAATTATGAAAATCAACGAATTCAGTTGATTTTTCACCCGACCTGTATTGGTTCAAAAAATTTTTAAATAGCGACCGGTTCTGGAGACGTCCTGGTTGTTGACCTGTCTCTTGCCGGCCGTCTTCTTCGGTCTTGGCCATGTCATGAGAGGCGATCGGCTCCGTCTCCGATGGCAACCTCGTGCCGAAATAAGGTGCCGATACACGGATCGTAAAGAGCAGCTATTTCTAGAAGGAGCAATAAATGTTTTATGCTCCATCTCAATCTTACGTGTCGGTAATAAGGAGCGTTCCTGTCACCCCCAGCCCGTGACGATCACGCTAGCTGCCTCGCATCGTTCGTATTAGCAGGTAGTATTTAACCTTTGATATGGAGCTTTACAAGGAGGTCTTATTCAAAAACTTCGAAATATGTTTTCATATTTGTCATGCTTCGTTACCTGCCATGACATTTTTCTTTTTTCTTGCGGAATCAGAAGAGTGAATGAAGAACGGATTGGCTAGGGACAGTCTTCCTCCCACACACCTGTCAAATGCAAAAAAAAAAAGAAAAATCTTTAATCTGAAAAGAATATTTTCCACCTGCCTAAACAAAAACGTCAGTTTCTGTTTTTCTTTTTCGTTTTCTTTTTCTTGCGGGTGGTCTTAAGCTTTATCTCTTCTTCACTGTCGTCGCTAATTTCTTGTGTGGGTTGGTAAGTACGGACTTACAGCTATATAGTTAATAGTTTAGACCAAATATGTCTCTGAGACGTTTCCACTTCAGAGCTAAGTATTTTCATTATGTTAATTGTTTGGATTTTTGAAGGCAACACCAAGACAACGTTTGTATCGAGGACTATGTTAACTTTACTACGATTCATGTGGTAATAATATAGATAAATTAAAGAATAAATGTTATTAATTTAGCGTTGTTAAAAAATAAATTGTGAAAATCAACATTTGATTGTGATTCACGGCATAAATATTTGGTTGATCGCGAACTTTCTGTTACATAGTTTGTCCAACTAAAGATTTATTTCGTAAAAAAAACAACAAAAAAAACGTATTTTAAGCACGCGGATTAAGCGGCGAGGACATACAATTTTATACTTGGGACAGACATATTGTGCTCTATTTCTACTGGTTCATATCCTACTGTACTCCAGTCCCCTTCCCTGTTCTGAGGCCCGGCCTGTCTCGGCATGCGCAGATCGAGGAGTACTTCTCTCAGCTGCCAAACCACAAGGTTCCCCGCCTGGGCACGCCCGGCGAGAAGTACCGGGACCGGCAGCTGATCGTGCAGCTGCCCAAGCAGGACCTGGCGCTGGCCTACTGCAAGTTCCTGGAGCGCGAGTGCCAGCGGAGCTTCGAGGACTTCGTGAACGCTCGCAACGAGATCGCCCTCGACATCGGTTACGTCAGGGAAGCCCTCGAGAAGACGCAGGTGAGCGACACGTCTTTGTGGTAGAGACCATTCCGATAGTAGACCGTTTCGGGCACTTCCATTGTGGAACACGTTTTGGGCATGCAGTGTAGGTTCCCTCCCGATGACCCGCCACTTTGTTTGCGTGGTTGATAAGCGATGCAAATGCGCTCTCAGACGTTCCTGAGCAAAAGCTTCCTGAACAAAACTGTAGTCTAGGATTTTATACTTCATCTTCTTCTAGTTAATTGAGCACGAGTCTTGCGCCAAAGTTCGGCAGAGACTCGTGTTCCGTCAATGAGAACACGAGTTCTAGCCGAGGACTGACGCAGTACTCGTGTGACATCTGTAACTCTCGGGGGCTTCCTGAAGGGGACCTGTAAACTCCAGCACCTCAGCTTCGTTACTTTGGAGGTGTCGCCCTTAGCTTGTACGTCATGGCGATTCAGTGTAGGAATACGAATCGTTGGTCCTCATTTACTTCGTTTGGCCGGTGAGAAAATAAATGGACATTATGCGCCGACATCCATGAGGTCTCAGTGGACAAAGACGTGGATGACTCTTCGACACAGAGACAACATAAGCATTTAGGTGAGCAGCTTTTTTTTTTCGTTTCTTTTGGACAATACAGATTGTCTGCAAGATTAAGACAAAATACCAGATGGTCTGACGAGGCCTCGATGCCGCTTCATAGTAGAAATACAAGTATAGTTACTGTCGATAACGTAACAAAATATGAAAAACGCTCTGATAAAATCACATTTTTCTACACTAACAAGTGCCGATGACCGATGATTGACGTTCGGGTGATTGGCGTTCCGAGTGTAGGGTGGGGCAGTGTGCATTGAGATGCGTCTTGGAGCGTAGAGTCACTCGGCAATATTTTATAAGAGGCGTTATCAAAGTCATTTTTGTTACGATATCTTCTTTTTATGCAAAAAGTTATAGGCTAGATGATTGAACTTATTTGTACAAAAGGCAACTCTGTTCAATGCAAAATTGAATCACTCATATTTCCTTTAAGAAGGGTAATTTGTAGCGATAAACAGCATGATTTGACTTTGATTGTGATAAATAAGTCGGGCAAGACCGCCGATCATGTACAATATGTACGAACTAGGGGGGAAGGGGGGGCAATTTAATTTGTAACAAATGTATTATCTGCATGTTAATGTATAGTTGCATTCTGAAAGGTGATACTCGTATTCAAGTAACAGAGAGTTCCACTATCACGGTTTTAAGTGTTAAACTTTTAGTGTATCGAGTTTGTTTAGGCTCGCCACATTGGAAAATGAAAGTTCTGCTTTAATATAATAAAAATAATTATGGTTTCTGCTGCACCATTTTTGACATATTAGAATTATGTTTCTTTATTAGTTGGAGGAAAGCGGTATAACTGTATTATTCACGGGGAAAGAGTATTCGGATATTAAAGGGAACTAAAATTTACTTTTGTTCAGGATATATATCTGGATAGTAAATTTCAATCTTGAAAAATGCTTCTTAAACTTGTTAGACCAAAATTCTGCGAAATAAACCGATTTCTCTCAAAAATTATAACACAGAGACACCGAGAACAGCATGTTGTCGTTGGCATATTCTGACCCTTGCAACGTGATCAATGTAGTTTCTGTTAGTGTGTCTGGATGAATGATTTTTATTAGTTTGTTTTTGGTAAACGACAACTTTTATAGAAACTTTTACAACGAAATTATATTGTTCACTGCTTAACAGTCTAAGCGAAATGGCTCGAATGAACTACGACCGAATTCAAGGAGAGCTGGCCGCCGAAACTAACATGTAGGTCAGTCACAGCCGGGGCTGGAGTGTTTAGAACACGGGGCGCAAGTTTAGAAACGAATACGCGTAGAACAATATGCGTCACACATCAATGGGTCACAAGACCACGGAATATCATGCACCACACTTTAGAAGTGGAAACGTCCCAAAGGAAATATTTCAGTAGCCACCACAGAAACTTCCGGGCGCTAAATCAGTTACCGAGTAACATCATCTCTGGGTCGGGTATGAGATAGCTAGACTGAAATATAATTGAAATCTCATATTAATGCTCACACACACAAGCACCGCTACTAATCTGACAGGCGTCTTCTTTTATAGCTACATGCACCTAAATCATAATTGTTTAAAAACCCAGCACGCCGTTACCCATACGTGCTTGAGCGTTATTCGGGCGTTAAAGAATCGGTGTAAACAAACCAATGAACTGACTGAAATTACATTCTTCCCAAGGGTATCTTTAGGCGGTGAACTTATCACATAAATATATTGTGAGTGTAGGTTTCAAAAAGGAAAAAATAAATCTAAAAAAAGGAAAAAAAAACTAAGATGTTTTCTTTGCACATGGAGAAAGACGGCAATACCCGTTTGATCAAGCAGATCCGAGTTTGTGTGGTGACATCTGTGAGTAGCAGTGTCAACTGCTACTCACAGATGTGAATCACAAATTAAAAATACTAAAGGCCCTCTGTATTCGGGGATTACATAGAGGGGGGGGGGGGCAAGCAAATATATAATAAATGCGTCATCTAAAGACGCGTTTGTGAAAAGTTTCAACGCACTCCATTCATTGTTTCTTTTTATACGATCTTTTTTTAACGTTCGCATACATCGTTTGAAAATACGCTGTAGGAGGCCTGTGCAGTTCTTAAGACCGACTTTGGAGCTGGTCTTCCCTAGTCTTGATTGTTCCCTTTGAGGTGCTCTCTGAACTCCTGGCAATTATCAATTCCTTAAGGCTCTTGGCGTTCAGTTTGTTAGTTCGATATTAAAAAGCAAGGCGCCCTTTTTGGGCTCAATAGCATATAATTAAAAATTTGATTATTTTTAAAAATATGCTAACAGTCTTTGCAATGGCATTATCACGTTTTGCTATAGACGTTTAAGATAGGCGGCTCAGACCGCTTTGCGTGTCTGCCTTTTGCTGAATGCGTGGATCGTCAACAAGATAATTTGTATGCATTTTTAGTAACGTTTCATTGATGCCTGCGACCAATCAAAATTATTGACCCACGATGTGCCACCTGTAGAGAAGAGGTACGCTAATAACGGTAATCCCCCCCCCCTCCCCCTGGCTCAATCCTGCCTGTAGTACCAACAAACTCGTTTTAATATAATATTCCTATTGATCACGTTTTCACATTCGAAAGACCCCACGAGATATCGCAATGCAATACAAATGGTTAAAAAAAAAGTAATCCCAAAACTACCAACTCGTGAGGTGTATCTGTAAACCAATCATTTACAAAATTTATTTTTGTCACATTTTAAAATGCAAACATGGCTATGTGTTCATAGGTCGTAAATTTAGATTCAGCGCTTATGTGTCACGAAGCGTTCTTATGTTTAGCGCCGAAAGAGACATCCCTTTTGTTCATCGAGGCTACCAAAAGATAAAGTTTTTAGACTGATACAAGCGTACGGGTGCAGGCTATTGGTTAGAACATTAATATACTTTCACGCCCATAAAAACAAAAGACAAGAAAAAAAGAGATGAGCAGATCACAAATTTTTTATCCAAAAGAAGCGGTTGCCGCTTTCATTTTTGTATTGTTAGAAGAAAAAGGGGAAAAGCGAAATGGGCAGGGGGGGGGTTATTTTAAAACCAAGAGGCTGTTGTAAAAAAAAAATAATGTGGCGAAATGCGGTCTTGCAGGGAATCAAATCAACCGAAATAATTTTGTGTTTCTAGTTGTCCTCCTCCAGTAAAATGCACAGAAGCTTCCAAGTCGTGTTTCCGCTGTGTCGTGCAGGGTATGCACACAAAACAGCTCGAGCTCGAAGTAGGTTGCGTGTTGTATGTTTATTTATTTCTTTCGTAGCGTGTCCCTGAGTTTTTGTATATTATATTATTCATTCGTATCTTTCTTTTTGAGTGCTTCCAAATCCAAACTATGCAAGACTTGCAGCCGATGTCAAATAATCTGGTGCGACACCTAGACATTATGCGCCTAGTGTTAGGAGCAGCTGTCAGCTGTTTTCAATTGGGTTGTCTGAATATAAATAGTAACCTTTTGCAACGCCTCTCCGGACAATGAAATATATATCTTTTTTCAGACTAAAAATGTTGCAATGCGCTAAAAACATTGACCTTGTCCCTATTACCTGTAATGATCTTCTTTTCTGGCCTGTGTGTCATGAATGTGCGTGAGCAGGCGGCCAGTATGTGCGAGTATTCTGACTGTCTGTATCGAAAAAAATAAACACAAGCAAGAACATATACAGTATACAGCAGATGTGAGTAAATGCAGTAGATTATAGTTATGCTATAAAAAATGGAAAGTCGTTTCGTGTTCTTGGGTTGGTATGACAGACGGAATGGAAACTCCCGCAATCCTATTCCGGAGGCGTTTTTTCCCCATGTCTGAAACTTCATGAATGGCCACTGCACGTACAGGTCGGGTAAATGATTTTTTCAGTAAGAATGCCGCACAGTAAGGGAGTAATTGGCGCAAACCCGAAGCGCCGACCGCTTCTCCAATTTCCGTACATGGCGCTATTTTCCTCATGCCCTGCCTCCGAAACTGCCAGGCAGGCGATGGCGACCGCGGCCTTGACAACGCCTACGTGTCATGGCGACGGCTTTCGGAACGACAACTCCGCCAACATCCATTCACCGATGTCCGGGCCGCAATCAACGATCCGCATGGCAACCGACCGTTCCGAAGAATTCGGCTGGCGGGATGCCCCAGCTCCTCGTCCACCACTACCACTAAAGCACGTCGGGCAATGCATATTGTTGCGCAGTTTCCGCCATTTTGTTTTACGGAGCTCGTAAAACAGGAAACGTACGACGGACGATGACGCGCACAGAGCACCGGGGGGAGTGGTGCGCATATTCATTGCGCCGCAAACATCGTGGACGAGACGAGGAGGGTTCCTCCCGTGGGGAGGGCAGAGGTGGATCCCCATCGGGGCGCGCTGTGCATGCTAGCGGGCCTGTCCGGCGCGCTGACGGGAATCATCGGAACGGACTGACGTCCTGGGAAGCCTGAAAGCTCCCCGCCCGTCGTTATGAGGGAAGCAGCCCAAGGTTGGGGGACCTCGCCCCGCGTCGCCGCGTGTCCGTAAATTAACGCCGCTCTGGTTCCCTTGCAGAGCCATCGGTTTAGCTTTCGGATCGGTCGGCTGACCGTAGAGCTCGCTTGTTCGTTTAATGGAGAAATGGTGTTAAATGCAGGATTTTGGTTTAAACCTCCACACCGAGGTTTAGATTCTGGTTGTAATTAATGATCGTTGTTTATCGCGGGAAACTACTAAGGGCTAATAAGCCCAATCGGGTCTTCCAAATAGCACCTACCTGAATCTGAAGGAAGATTTTTGGAGACCACGAAGAGCGCCTTATGATGCTTTGACTGAATGGTATTTGACCAACGCCAGATGGCCAATTCAGCTAGAATTTTCTCGCGTTTAATGGCGCTGTGAGTGCAGTACGAACGATTCTTAGGCCGATATATGTATGAACAAGATGGTGCGGTATTAGAGCCTTATATTCAGTATCGCTAAGTGCGAGAGACAATGTGACCGGATGTATGAAGGTAAATAGGAACACAGTATGATCATGATGATTAGCAGGTTCCGAATATTTAGTGCGCTATCGAGAATGAACTGTCGAATCTGACGCCACACTTCTTAAGGTGGCATATGCGCGAAATCTGAATGACGTAATTTCTGACAGGAGGCTTCTAACAAATATGAATGCATGAAGGGCTCACGTCGTAAGATGTCCCCATCTTTGCAATTTATTTTGAACGCTCGACTGCACTTTGTAACTTTCGACAAATATTTTGAAATCTATGTTACCTCTAATTATAATTTAAAGAACTCGTAATGATCACAGTACCGCTAGTGATAATTATGTGTATAGATTGTCCCTCCCCCCCCCCCACACACACACACACACAAAAAAAGAAAATCTATTTCAACTTTTATATGCCATTAAAGTAACTTTTCCGCAAAGCTTTAGTGCTATCTATGCTCAAATATGCGGCAGAATTCTGGGACCATTGCCACAAATCTCGCATGACCAACCTCGAAGCTCCGAAAAGGGCGTAGATTTCGAATACTGTACCATCGCACCGCTTGCGTCTTATCGATGAAAAGTAAATTATTTTTGTCTCATCCTTTCTTACGTCGAAGGGTATATCTTTCATTTATTTGCAAACAAAATCTATTAAACAAACACTCAGTAATCGGCACAGCGGCTAAGCCTCTGTGCCCCTTTTCGCGCATCGATCCCCATTTAAAGTTGCCTTGTCTCATTGTAAAACAGGAGCTTGGATGAAATGCTTCAGTCCAATAATCTCATTCAATCGGAACCACCTCGCACCTCCTTCAATGAATATAAAATATATTTATTTATTTGGAGGCGAATCAACGAATTCTTTTGGCAACATAACGCCGCATTAATTTATATGTAACAAAATTACAGACATTGTTTTAATTATTTTTGCTTGTATTCTTATCCCTCTCATTTCTGTGACGCCAGGAAGATCTGGGTGTGGTAAAATAATAATAATAATAATAACAATAATAATAATAATAAAAATTAAATCACGTAGAGCGCGGTGGTTTTTTTTTATTTCATCCTCTTGAAACCACAACACTCACCGTGATATAAACTTTTATCAGTAATATACGACTTTGTAATCTTTAACGAGTCGAACACGTTAAGAAAGCCTTTCGATGGTTCTACAGAAGGCTCTCTGTGTACTGTGCGATGCACTGACCACTCCTGCATGCTCAAAGGTTAGTTCGCTTTCGAGCACAATGGAAGGCGGATGTGTCGGGCTAAAGTTGTAACACCGAAAGATTTTCTATAATTTTAAAGCTCCCAGTGACTACAAAAGCCTACGTGTGCAAATAGTGATGGCCAGATATCATACAACAGTAGCCAATTTGCTTCATCCCGGAAGCAGATTACTATATTTTGAAAAAATTATCTTACTGAATATTACAAAAAAAAAAAAAGAACCGAAATTTGCACATTTTGTACATGGGAGAAGGACTCGCAAATTATGCCTATTTATAGATTTGAGCGAAAAGATAGACTGTCTTAGCCATTAGTCTTAATACATATGAAATGTATTGGGAGTAGCTAATTAGAGCTTAATTAGAAACAAAAAAAAAAGAAAAAAAGTTAGTGTTGATATGAAACGAAATTACGGGAGTTTGTGGGCTAAAGGCAACGGATGTCCTCAGAAACGGCGGAGCAAAGATGAGAGAATAAGCAAGCCCACCCGCGGGAGTCTTTTGATACATCTGCCACAAGTTTATTTTTGAAATGGGTTTATCAATTGTCATTCGGGCATGCGGTGAATCAGCACGCCATCCTGCCTACGAGCGTTTTATCTGGTACGCGCTGATTCGTCGGTTCTGTAAAAGTGCCTGCAATCCGGAGGCATTTGAAACGTCCCTTTGTCAGGTGTGCAAATGAAATATCCTCGGCCGCCGCTAGCTTACCGAAATCGGAATCTAGGGCCGGTGCAATGACCCGGGATTAATGCAGCAGATTTGAACTCACAGGTTTTTCATGTGTAATTCAAGTGAACTGCGTCACCGAGAGACAATAATATAATAGTTTATTTTAGTGATCGTCCACAGTACAGTTTTCAAATCCGTCTCACTTAAAGGCCGACAACCAGACTCGAGATTCTGCAAGGCAGAAAATCCTCCTCGTCTTGGGGGATGAGGAAAGAGACAACGGTGAACAAGGCAGAAGGGCGGAGAGCAGGAAGCGGGCGAAAAGTGGAAAGCGCGAACTGATCGTCGGTCTTTAAGCACATGTGTGCTTGTGCGTGAGAACGGCAGTCCATGTGTACAAGTGCTTCCCCCTCCCCCCTTAAAGCCAGTTGCTTTCAGAAAGGTCTGAATATCATGTTGCGTAGTTACGATTGAGGTAAGCCATGCGATGTGGAGTGGGGCTTAGATCTTGTTTCTCTATCATGCCACGCTTCGCCCTGCTTACGCCGCCTTTACTTTGTAGCTGAAACCCTAATTCAAGTACGAGTGTGTTATGTATCATCCATTTCTCTTATTATTGAGCAGTTTTTATACGTACCCATGTTTTAAGAGATATTAGGAGCTCAATCTATTCGGTTGCATTAAAAACATGAAAAATGCACTTCTACGCATGCTGGAATAAACGTTTTTTATTCACTGCTCGATTCTTGACAGTTTGCAAATCTGCCAGCTGATAATGACAGGCAAAGGCCACTGATGTCTGCAGGTTGTGTTGTGCTCTACTGCAAAATGGAATTTGTCTATCCATCTTATATCTCTTTCTTAATGTTCATTAAAACCCCCTACCTTCAAATAGCCTTTTCGGCTAGATCAATGTTGTTGAAGAAATATTTTGTTAATACAAAGCAGTTTTGTTCACGTTGCTCTAAAAAGGAAAAAGAAATTGATTCCAACTACAATTACTCTTGGTTAAATAGTGCTCAATTACATTACTTGATGACTTGAGAACTAAAGCAATTGGCCGTTACCCCACTGTCTAACTAATGTATTCAACGTTGACTACAAACATGTGCTCTTTAAGACATAATCTATTATTTCTGAGTTTAATAGGCTTTAGTAGCAATAATTGGAAACTGGACTACTTAACACGATAAACGAATACAGCTGACAGGCCTTTTACCTATTGGGAATTTTTAAGGATAATTTAACAATAACAAAAAAAAACTCTAATGAAGACATGAAACGCAAACGACAACCTAACTGTAATAATGTTGAGAAGAAGTTGGAATATTAAGAAGCAATCATTTTCACGTTTCTTCCTGAACAGGAACTAAATCTGAAAGTCAGAACTTGAACAAAACTGTTCGCACGTCTAGAAGCCACCTTCGCGGTCAGTACGTCTACTATGTGGAAGTCTTTTGTTTTATTATTTCGATGCATTAAACTCAGAACGAGGCTGCGAGGATGTTTTCCTATCTAAGCGAAGCTCGTGCTCCTTCCTGTTTCCGCGCATTAGCCGAGTCAACAACCGAGTCAAACAGTCATCCCAGACGCAGCGGAAGGCGAAGACGATATTGGGGCACTCGATGTCAGCGGCCCTTCTCAACCTCGCCAAGTTCCACACTCGCTGCGCGAAACGATTATTTTCCATTTCACCCCAAAGTGAACCACAGCGTATGCTACGAGCCATCCCAGCCAATCGAACGGTTCGAACGAATCACCTGACTACGCGACTAGGCGTTACTCCAGGATTGCCACTGTAGGGGAGGGGTGAGGGGTGCTTGACTTAGCTTGGGGTTGTGCTACGGGCGTGCTCGTCACGTGGCGCTCACGCAAGATGGGATTGGCTTCGATGTCTCGTAGCGTTCTCTGCGGTCCATCGTGAATGCGAAATGGAGTAGAGTGACAGAGGACTGTGCCGCAGGCGCAGTCTCCTCTTCCGGTCACCTATTTTGTACGAGTCTCGTGATATATATGGTCGCGGCTAGTTTGTTTGTCACCTAAGAAGACTGCTTTGAAAAGTCTCGCATAGCTTTAGTTGCAAATCTAGGACACGCTTGAGAGTCACAGGAAACACGCAATTGGTTTTTCAATCTTTATCTTTGATGCTCACACTTTGCATAGTGCCAATTGCAAGGTCTCGGGATGAGTTTTATTCCTTAGCAGCCTGAACACAAAGAAGAAAATTAAAAAAACGAAAACAGGGAACCTTTAGTTTAGTTCAGTTCAATCCTTGGATTTTACTACGCTCTAATAAAGCAATTAATGCCCTGGCTTCTGTCCCTTTGTCTTTATTTCAACGTGTAACATTAAGGTGTCGTTTATGGAGCTTATGAATAAATATTCCGGCGGTAAATTTGCGCTTCGTGCTGAAGAGATGTGCATTCTGCATTGGCCCCTCGGAGTTGATTCGTGTGTGTACATAATTTCAAATAATTAAGTTCCTTGAGCTAAACTAAAGGTGTACTTTTAGTGAAAAGAGTAACGGGCGTTGCCAACAACTACTTAAGAAGTCCCTTTTCGAAGGTTAAAAAGGACGGGCATTGCTTTAGTAACCCCTCTCTCTCCGGCCTCTATACTCCCTCCCCCTTTCTCCTCAAAAAAGAAAAAGACAAAACTGGAATTAAAAAAAATATACAACGACGTTACTCTTGAAGGCGTCACCGCTGGTACAGGTCCGCTTTGGAGTGGTCGCGAAATAATTCAGCCATCAATATATGCTCATGTTCGACGCTATAAAACAGCGGCAAAAAGTAAGAGGCAATAAACGACAAGGTGTTTTTATTCCTGTTTATCCTCGTAAAACCTCAATATGAATCAGAACCAACTAGCCGCGTACTTGCAGTGTTTAATCAATATATGTACATGCTAAAAAGCTCTTCTGAAATCTCGGTTTTCCATATGCTCCTGGCAATGAGGTGCATCCAAAAACCGATAAAAAAACAAACTGAAACCTCACCAGTGCTTACAAATTATATTTTAAGGGACGAGGTGAAAAAGTTGCAGGCGCCTTAGATCTAAATAAATAACTTATTCGGGAGTTCTTGGGGATTTTTTTTTTATTTTTCTTATTTGGTCAAGAATTAAAATAACATTTGTTAAGTAAAACAAAGAAAGAAAGAGAAGTATCTCAAATATAATTGAATTCCTGGTTGCTATGAACATCAAGAAATATATGTTTTTAGCGATCATTAGACGCTGGGCTTACAGAAAACGTTTTGTCATGTGCTTCGTAAACCGGCCACGTCATACGTATTTTTTTATGTCTTAACTTCTATACAGGAGGTAATATAAAATATGTAGATAAATAAGCCACACTGATCGAATAAAATAAGGCGCCGAAAAGCAAACTTTTTAGTTGCGCAGCGATTTTTATGCAGCGGATGATTTTAAATGTTTCACGTTGTTAGTTTTGTTCAGTTCTTGTTATTAATGATGTCTGTTGGAAGATAGAAATAAGCTCGGCCTTGAGACCGATCTTTTCTATGTTAGATAACACTTTAGCGTCCAGTGAGCCTCGAGCTTGCACGCACAGGCAAAGCACATCAAAAGGTAACGAGTCATGTTGGAGCTTTTACATACGAAAGGAACATCCCGCGCTTCTTGTTCGTCAGTAGCTATGCTAGGGGATCCTCTGTCGTAACCCTTTCTATTAAATTAAACACTCGGCTGGGGCATTACGATGGCGTAATAAATGCTTGCACGCACTTCGTGGCATAATCGGCACAACCGTGCCCCGTGTACCATGTCTTTCCATGCTTGGACGTTCCAAATACTCTTGAGGGCCAACATGCTGGAAAGTTTTTGTGAATTGTCAAGTGGCTACCTTTGCGCCATTGTTTAGGCCGTCGATTTATTTATTCATGTTATATTCTATTTACTTTCAAAAAGCTTATGTCCTCGGTCGGGTTCCAACTGTAAGGTCATGACTAAATAAAATTCCACGTTTTTTGTCGTGAATGCTGGAGATAGCCGAGACGCTGCACACTGTTGCACACAGCTACAGTACCGTGTTTATATTTAACAAACGTGGTCCGGCTGAATTGAGCGGACGGTGTTCATGTGACATTTTAATGTCACGTCACGTTACACCATGACATAACGTGATACTGTGACGCTACGTGGCACCTTCACGTTATGTGACACTAATTTACCGCAAATTCGGACGAGATAACGTTTCCGCTATGTTTATCGGAAAAAATGTCTCCATTAATTGCAGTGGAGATATGTTCCCGGTAAATTTAGCGGATAGTTTTTCCCACTAATTTTGGCAAGCAACGACGTACGTAGATACACGGTATCCGTTGTGGAACCTCGCTTAAAACGACTGTAACTATAAAAAGAAAAAAAATGTATGTGAATATAAAAACTGTTATGTTGAATAAATTAAGCAGTGATTGATTAACAACGAACGGTTCAGCAATGCGCAAGCAGCCGTTGTTTTAATGCTAGACAAATGCAAACTTCTCCTTCTTCGTACAACATGAACTTGCTGAAACCGGGACATTCGAAATTGGACATTCGAGTTTGGACTTTAAAATATTTGGTTAAACAATTCGGATAAAGATAATACTTTCTGATTTGATACCACGGCAAATTAATTTTATTGTTATGTTTTGAGCTTTCAAATTAGGGACCTCCCTAATTCAACATAAAACGGGGTTGTATGATATACCTTTCGAAAGCGTAAATACATAGTATCTTTTCGACGTACTTAATTAGGCAGAGACTGAGTCGTACCTTTCCCGTGCAGACCACGTACGACCTGATCTATGACCTGTTTTATTTTAAAAGATCCCATGCGTCAAGTGTTGTCCACTAGTAAATTATCCCGATGAAACTCGGAATCCACACGGACCATATCCAAATTGTGTTGCAAACTTATAAAAGAGCATTGCTGACACAGCATACTATACTCCTCTGTACTTTTTCTTACAATATAAATTCTGCTTTCACACATGACCACGGCCAATTATCATTCGCTTCGTAACGGCGTTAATCTAACAATTCGGTAACGTGCTAGAAAGACGACACACAAGAATGTCGTTTATTGCTTAATTCTCAACGCCTAATGCCTTTGTGAACCCAGGGAGACAGCTGTTTTAGCAGAGCCTGTAAAGCTTTCGGTGCTGGTGTTGAGGTCTCAATAAGGCATTCCACTTCAACTAATTAGCAACTGAAGTGAAATATAAAGACTTTATCCTTAATAGCTCGTAACTTGTTTGTGTATCGGCAATTGGCTAGCAACATCATCGTCTGCAGGTGCGCAGGCACCAGGCAGCACGTGCCAATAAATGGAACGTCGGCCTACTGCTCGGAGGTCGAGACGTGTCAGCAATCATGCCTGTCTCCTCTTTCTGTTAATCTCCCACTGTTACATGGTGTCAGAAGTGGCTCGACAATCTTCCGCCCTGAGGTGAGCGAAACGCGAGATTCGGCATGGCTGAGCTGAAGCCACCAGAAGGACTCCGGCTATCGGAAGATACGGCCGAGAACTGGAAACGCTTCAAGCAACGAATGGAACTGTACTTCATAGCCACAGCGACTAAGGAACCGAGAACGAAGCAGCAGAAGGCTGCGATTTTCCTCCATGTAGCCGGGCAGGAAGCGATTGACGTGTTCAATACGTTCCAGTTGACAGCCGACGAAAAAGAAGACTACGATGTGCTAGTGCAGCAGTTCGAGGACTACTGTCTCCCGAGGGTCAACGAGACCTACGAGCGATACGTATTCAGGACCAGAGTGCAGGAGCCTGGGGAAGCCTTCGAGCTCTTCTTCCGTGACCTGCAGCTCAAGGCAAGGACTTGCAACTTCGGGGACTTGTCGGAATCGATGCTGCGCGACCAGATCGTTTACGGCACCGCCAGCAAGAAACTGCGGGAAAGACTCCTGCGTGAAAAAGACCTCACCCTGAGTAAGGCTGTAGATTTCAGCAAATCCGCAGAAATCTCGGAGCGCCAAAACAAGACATTCGAGCACGTGGAAGAAACCGTTGACCCCGTAGCTCGCAGAAAGAAATGCAAGTATTGCAGCTATGTTCACGAGCCCCGCTTGTGCCCAGCATTTGGTAAGGCATGCAAGAAATGCGGCAAAAAGAACCACTTCGCTAAAGTCTGCAATAGCGCAAAAAGTCCGTGGACAACGTGATCAACCAAACAACGGGTTCTTGCACGGACACCGACGATTTTGACATTCTGTCAGTCAACGGAGAAAGAGGAAAAGAAAAGCGCGACTGGATGGTCACCGCGAAGATAGGCAGTCACGAAGCCCGTCTGAAGGTCGACACTGGAGCACAAGCAAATTTGCTGCCCCTGTCTATGTACAAAAGACTTCGTCTGTCAACGCCGCTCGAGCCGAGTTCCACAACCCTGCGGTCCTACGGCGGAGCGACGCTTGAACACATGGGAAAAGTGTGTCTCGACGTTCAGATACACGGACAAAGGGGTTGCTTGAACTTCTTTATTATGAAGAAAGGAAGGCAAGCCCTTCTTGGCCTTGAGGCTTGTGAGAAATTTGGATTGGTCAACAGAGTTGATTCCATAGAAAACAAGAGTGACCTGGAGCAGCAATTGACTTCCGAATTCCCGGGTTTGTTCAAGGGTCTTGGAAAAACCAAGACTGAATACAGGATGGTGCTCAAAGAAGATGCGCAACCGGTAGTAATACCGGCCCGACGTGTCCCTCATGCTCTCCGGGGCCCCTTGAAAGCAGAGCTCGACAGGATGGTTGCAGGCGGCATCATCGCGAAAGTTCAGGAGCCGACCGATTGGGTGAGCCCTTTGGTTGTGGTTAGAAAGAAAACTGGGAAGATTCGTGTTTGTATGGATCCTAAGCACGTAAATGCCGCCTTGAAAAGGGAACATTTTCAGTTGCCGCGAAGGGAGGACATTGAAGCAGAGCTAGCTGACGCAAAATATTTCAGCAAGCTAGATGCCAACAACGGGTTTCATCAAATCCCGCTTGACAATTACACATCCCGGATATGCACGTTCGCAACCCCCTTTGGCCGCTATCGTTATTTAAGGCTTCCTTTCGGCATCGCATCAGCGCCTGAAGTTTTTCAGAAAACCATGAGCCAAATATTTGATGATCTTCCAGGCGTCAGAGTTTACATTGACGACGTTCTGGTTTGGGGAACTTCACGCGAAGAACACGATTTGCGGCTAAGAGCAGCATTGAGGGCAGCCCAGTTAAGTGGCATCACTCTAAACGCTGAGAAATGCACATTTGGAGTAGACGAGATACGGTACTTAGGGGACAAGATCAGCCGTAGCGGAATCAAGCCGGACCCCGAGCTAGTGCAATGTCTTCGCGAGATGCCACTGCCGACGTCCAAAAAGGAGGTCCAACGCCTGTTAGGAGCCGTAAACTACTTCGGCAAGTTCCTTCCTAATTTGTCATCAAAGACAGCCATGCTTAGAGACTTGATTAAGGTAGACTCACTATTCGAATGGAGCGATGCCCACACGCGTGAGTGGTGTTCACTTCAGCAAATGTTAACAGAAGGTCCAGTCCTAGCCATTTTTGATCCCTCAAAGTCAATTAAACTGTCAACGGATGCATCAAAAGGTGCTCTAGGAGCTGCTCTGTTTCAACAGCACGGAAAAGAATGGCGTCCAGTAGGCTACGCGTCACGGGTGCTGACAGACAGTGAGGGCAGGTATTCACAGATTGAAAAGGAAAATCTAGGCATAGTATTCGGGTGCGAAAAATTCCACGACTTCGTGTATGGCCAATCCATCATGATCGAAACAGACCACCGCCCGTTACTAGCTATTGCAACAAAAAGCTATTGGTGATATGCCACCACGGCTCCAGAGACTATTTTTGCGTCTAATGCGGTACTGAATTTACGTTACAGTTCGTCCCAGTGCAAGCAACTGATACTGGCGGATGCACTGTCTCGCATAAGGACCGGGAGCAGCGCTTCAACTACTGACGATGTCGACGTCCACGCAACAGGTGTTCTGTCCACCCTAGTGAGTGACAAGACCAAAGCACGTCTTGTCAAAGAAACAGCACAAGACAGTGAACTCCAAGACGTCATCCATGGCCTGATGAGAAAGGCGCCACTGCAAGGCAAGTTTAGCCGTTCCGGTCGGAGCTCTCCGTCATTGATGGTGTACTACTCAAGGGCTCCAAAGTAGTCATACCACGGAAGCTTAAGACTACAGATGTTACAGCGCGTGCATTGCGGGCACACCTAGGACTGGGAAAATGTCAATCTCGCGCAAGACAATTAATGTTCTGGCCAGTGAATGACCGCAGACATAACTGGTGTGGATCAGCAAGCGTTCCACCTGCAAACACTTTACATATCGTCATCCCTGAGGAACCGCTGTTGCTTCGAGAGACGCCCAGGCAGCCCTGGGCAAGAGTTGAGCAGAACCTTTTCATTTTGCAGGAAAGAACTATCTGGTCATCTATGACTCTTATTCAAATTTTCCGGAAGTTGGTGGAACTGCAGGACACGACGTCAAGAACGGTGATCAGCACCATGGAAAGCATTTTCTCTGATGACATGGAATACCCATTGAAGTATGCACGGATGGTGGACCACAGTTCGCGGCGCGGACTTTTCAGATTTCGCTGCAACGATTCGATTTCGTTCATGTGACCTCCAGCCCATACTTCCAGATCCAACGGCCTGCCGAGAAAGGCGTTCAAGCTGTCAAGAGGCTCCTAAAAAAATGCAGAACACTCCGGCGATGACTTTGGCTTGGTCTTTTGAACCACCGTGCGACGCCGCTCGAGTGTGGAGCAGCTCCAGCAGAGAGCTACTGATGGGCCGCAGGCCCCGTACTCTTCTACCAGACTTTGCGACTCCCCCAGCACGTTCCGTACGCAAGCACACCCAGAACCTAAATCGCGGACACATAACTCGCCCCGTTAAAAGAAGGCGACAGTGTTAGAGCTCAGAGGGACAAAGCCTGGGACAGAAAAGCGCAAGTTGTGGGAGGCGAAGGCCCGCGGTCATATCGAATTCTCACAGATCAGGGACGAGAAATGCGCAGGAACCGCCAACACCTTTGAAGACAGAAGAGGCGCCAAGCTTTCTCGATGAGTTCGACTCCGATGGGTATGACATCTGGCCGACGGGCTGTGCCACCTTCCACGCCCTCACTGCCGGTGACACAGGGGCATCTGATAGCTTATCCACACCAGCGGAGCAGGCGGCTCGCGGAAACGAGTACGAGTAGCACCACAAGTCAGAATTCAACATCGCCACTGCACCGTCAACTTCTGCTCAGGCGGTCGTCCCGACAAGTCTGCCCACCACTGCGCTTGACATATGACGAGAACTTTTGCAGCAAGTAGTGTGACTGACCGCAGCCGACGAAGGACTGCGCAAATCCATGATATATTGAGCGTGTGTGTTGTTTTTGTGTGCACTGTTTTTTTTTTTTGTCTCAAGACAAAGAAAGGGGGATGTATCGGCAATTGGCTAGCAACATCATCGTCTTGCAGGTGCGCAGGCACTAGGCAGCACGTGCCAATAAATGGAACGT